>NDXB01003337.1:0-36148 GCA_002631895.1 Agapornis roseicollis | reverse complement strand
TTTTTTTTTTTTGGTTTTAGTTTTTCCTTTTTCCCTTTTTTTCCTTTTTTTTTTTTTTTTATTTGTTTTTCAAATTTCTATGCCCTTTACATGTCTTACATTTGCTGTTAGGCTAATATGCATGAGATATATCATGTATCATGCTTGTATTTTTCAGTTAGGAAGCAGTGTCCTACTAAGCCTACCTACTTTCCAGTTTCTTATTTAGAACCTTATCTGAACATTTTTATAATTATGCTAAATAGATGAACTGTAGAATCATTCATCATAACTATGTCAGATGCTGTCATTTGACTGAAACATGGTCTGGAGTACTTTTTGTATTGCCAGAAATGAAAGAAATTGTATGTGCAATATATTGACTCTATATTAGTATCACTGTTTCTCTGAATGTGATCACTTCCAAGTGATATCCATTTGCTGGTATCTCAAATCTGTATTACTTTTCTTGTGTTCCACTCCTTTTCTCATAAATTCAATTACAAAGACTGAGAGGTTATATTCTGACTAGAAAAAGGAAAAGAAAAATAAGTGGTAGGGGAACAAATATACCCAAGAATAATAGAGAGGCAATTTTTATTGAAGACATCTACATTATGTGGGTATATGTCTGTACGTGTGCAGGAGGATTTGTGATAGCAAATGTTTTAACAGTGGCAAGAGTTCTAAGATCATTGCTGCTAAGACCTGAAGATGTCTGCCACTTTTTATCTGTTCCACAGCCCCGTTTTCTATCTTATTCTTTTGCACAATACAATACTTAACTTTTTAACTGTAGGAAAGAGCTACCATGTTACCATTAGCCTTACAGATGTTTCATCAGTTTAATTTCTAACTCTTTTGAACTCTGAAGTAGAAGAGTTCAACACTTAAGGGATTTATCTTCAGGAAGTAAGGACAAATCTGTAAGTCCTGTAACAAATCCGTTTATTTTGATGTTTATTCACCCCTTAGAATTCTGGCCTTCTCTCCTTCTGTCATTACCTCCATCAAAGTTTATATAGATGGAGTTTACTTGGGGAATGCACATCAGGTATCTGGGCCTCTCTATGTGCTGAAGTGGAGCCCGCAGAACTACAGTGAAGGGTTTCATCACATAGATGTGACTGTCCAGGTAAGCTGCTGGCATTCTTTGTATTGAATTTCTTATGTTGTCTTATCTGCTCCATCACCTTTCTGCATCACATAACTAGGGATGAAATACATGATACAGGCTTCCTTTCAGGTTTGTATGATTACAAAAACACTGCTGAGCACAAAGCCATATATAAAGCATCTGGACAAAAGAAAGAATTCTTACTTTTCATCAGAAATATAGTAAGACATGACAGAAAAACAAGTAATTGGTCAAAAATAACTTATTGTGGGTAACAGGCAAAATTAACTTTTAAGGTTGTCTTAGAAAAAGAAACAATTGAGCTCAATGAAGGAAAATAAGAAGTACCCTCATGTTAGTTCAGAAGGCTAAGGAGATGGAGCTGTAAGATTGGAATGCTATCTTTGATTATCTGTTTGAATTTCTTTTCATTACTTCTTACAGGCTGATAGCCAATACAGCTTCTGTTTCCTAGAACATCAAGCTTAGCTGGTATTAGATTACTGGGTGTAAAATAGTTTGTTTCAGTGAATGCTTCTGTTCTCAGTACTGTATTTTATTTTTGTACCTTCAAGTGGTCTTGAAGAACTTGGTCAGACTGTTCTAATGTTCTGTACATTTGCACAATAGCAATGGGACAATCAGCTTTGTCCTGCTTGGTGGACCCCAGCTTGGTATTGCTTCTCACAGGAAAGCAAATGTTTTCTTCCTAATGGCCTTTCTGTACTGTCAGTGTTCCACCTCCCAGCTTGTTACTAATTTCTGTGATGCTTTACCTGCAAAAGCTACATTTTATAAGCGGTTTATTCTCTGGGGTCTTTTGGGGTTTTTTAGTGATGATGGAAACATGCACAAAACTGAGTAACATTTGAAGAGGGTTATACAGGCCTGCATAGCAACAGTTGCTTGCAAATACATGCTTGTTGTCAGGTAACTGAGTGGGATTTTTAAAAAATGAATTTCCTTTCCCCTCCAGTCATAAATCACTATTACAGCCAGTAACCAGATAGCTTTTGGAAAGCAAGGAGGATGAGGCATTAACTTGAATTAGGTACCTAGAGAAAATATGACTACTTAATTGTATATTGTGTCTTGGATTGTCCAAATATTGCCTCAGCTGTAATCACACTAAACACACTGAATCCTATACTGTAAGTAAACCTGTTATTATGTACTGGAAGATAAGGCATTGTATTGGTTTGCATGGCAAGGTTTTGGAGTGGCTTCTGTGAGAAGCTGCCAGAAGCTTCCCCTATATGCAATAGTGCCAGCCAGCTCCAAGACGGACTGGCCGCTGGCCAAGGCCATCAGCAATGCTGGTAGTGCCTCTATGACAGTGTATTTAAGAAGGGGGAAAAGGTACTGTGCAACAGCAGTTCTGCTGGGTGGGGAGGAGGCAGAGAATCTGGGAGTAAAGTTAAGCCTGGGAAGAAAGGAGGAGTAGGGGGAAAGTGTTTTTAAGATTTGGTTTTATTTCTGATGGTCCTACTCTGATTGGATTGATAATAACTTAAACTGAGTGCCACAAGTTGAGTCTGATTTGTCTGTGATGGTAATTGGTGAGTGATCTGTTCCTGTCCTTATCTTGACCCACAAGCGTTTTATGGTACTTTCTCTCCCTTGTCTAGCTGAGAAGGTGAGTGATAGAGTGGCTTTGGTGGGCATGTGGCATCCAGCTGTAGTCAACCCACCACAGCTGTCAGTGTTACACATGCAGGAATATCAAACTGTTGAATAAAGGTAGCACTGTTACTGTTTATCAATATCAGTTTCTAGCAAATATGCCAGAAAATCAGCACAGCAAAGCTTTTAAAATAGCTTAAGATGGGCTATTATCTGGAATTGAGCTTTCAGAAAACCAGTGGTGGTGGTGCCAATAGTGACTGTCTTCCAGAAGTTGCTGAATCTCTGAGAGGTTCTTATTCATATGTAGCACTTTGAGATTATGATCTTGTGGTCACCAGTTTACTTGGATCTACAAAACTGACAGTAAGTAATCCATTGTAGGTAGAAGTATTTAATATAGCAGTATGCCTGACATGCATGTGTCAATTGGATCTTCCCAGAAAATCTGCAATGATAATTAGCAGCTTTAACAGGATAGTTTGTGCCCTACTGATCTCTAATTGCTCTCTCCTTTCACTCTAGGATGCTTCAGGTAGAATTAGTACACGGAGTCATATATTTGCTATGGAAGAAACCCTCTCTCTTAGATTTGACTTTTGGCCATCTGTTATTCTTCTCACTGATCACTATGTTCTAGTAAGTGCTTTCAGCAAAACAATTTTCATTCTGGGTTGGTTTCCCTGGAGACTGCAGGATTATTTTCCTAATTCCTGGTAGACTTGAATGCACTTCGCTTTTTCCAGATATGACTCCATTGGAATTTCACAAATATTTCAAGTTTCCTTTCTCAAGTTGCACACTTCAAACATGAATGTGCAGCAGGAGTTCCTGCAAACACTTGGCCCCATGGATTTAATCACAATTGTTCATTTTGGGACATAGGTATATGCACATTTTGTGTAAGCAAGAGAAAGAAAAGAATCTCCTGGAGATAGAAAAGGAAAACATTAAAAAAACCTTCACTGTGATCTGTTGCAGTTATGTGTCCTGGCAAGACTGAAAAGTCTCCCATCAGCTGCTGCTATTATAGGTAGCTCCAGCAAAGTAGAAGGCAAAATTCCCATTGACTTCCATAAATTCCAGGCCATATCCAGAAGTGTCACAGGTTAGTACATGCAAAGAAGGCATGTCATAATAGTTCAGGTGCACTTACAGAACAATGTAGGAAGGCCACATGACTGTAGGTAGTATCATAATGGGCTCAAGATTATTTTGTTAGTTTCATTAATCAGTAACTGATCTTCTCCACAGTGTCTGGAACTGCAGTTCTTTGCAGTACAGCACTTAGAACATGTTTTGTGTAGGAAGTGTATTTACACCTTTTCAATGGATGTGTTTTACAAACCCCATTTTTTAAGGATTCAGCTCTATCACTTGCAGCCATTCAGCTGAACTCAAGTCAGTGAGATGCAAGCCCAGTAACTCAGAAACTTCTTTTTACTCTTCAGTTCAATGACCCCATCAAGCTTTGAATATGTGTTTCAGTTAGAAATCCTTGTATCATTCTGTCAGTGTTCAAAGGCAGTGGCTGCTCCAGGGCTTACTTAAGAGGCAAACCTGTCATTTCAGGCTCGTGTGCTCTTTGGACTGATTGTGCTGATTCAGATCACCTTGCTCGTTATTTTCAGGTATCTTCAAAAGCCAGCACTCAAAGGTATGAACCAATGTTTGTCTCTGGTTTTTATAGGATCTACTTTTCCCAAAACCTAAGTAGTTGCACTGTTAATCCCATATACATTTTGCATCTAGTACTTTGGGTTCTCAGAAACTGCTGGTTTGCTTCTAGGAGGACCCAGAAAACCTCCTACATATCAAATAAAGTAACTTAAAAGCTAAAAACTTGATCAGGTGTCTTTGTTTAAACAGAAATTCAATTAATTGAAGTCAGAAGGTTTCATTTTAATTTTCTCACTGAAAAATCCAATGTAAAGGGATAGGAATATTTTATTTTATATTAGTTCTGCATGTGTGCTTGTTTCATTGCAGCTGACATAGAATTCTGTGTCACCTGAGTGAAGAAGCACTTCCTTCTACAAAATCATTCTTGTTAATCTTTGCAAGCAACATGAACAGGCTTCAGTCTTTCTCAGAATACTGTTAAGACCAGTTCTGTCCTAACTTGGAATTCAGTTTGTGATAAACCTGGTAAATGAAAATTAATGCTGTTAAGCTTGTGGTGTTTATCCTTTAAACAGTTGTTTGAACCACACCTTACTAATGAGATTTTCCTGGAAGCCACCTCCCTTCCTATTCATGTCAGTGTATGTCTCCTCCTTTATACTCACAATCACAAGCATCCTGAGGTAACTACAGCTGTTGCTTACATAAAAGAAGAATAGAACTGCAGTTGCCTTTGTGGAATTCAGCAGCTAAAAATGAAAAGAGCTAGCACTCTGTGATCGGCCAGGTCCCTGTAGACCATGACAAGTGCTTTACACATTAGTGAACAACTTTGTTAGAGCTGATTTCCAAAGGTCAAGCTTGCCCTCTGGGAGTTAATGCTGTGTGAGAAGGGCAGCCATGTAATAGGTGAAACTCTAAAAGCTAACTTGGTTAGGAAGCCTCCCTTCATCTCAGCCTATGGTCTGATTCAGTTGGAAAATGAATATTGCTTTTGGTTTGGGTGTTTTATTTGCTCACACACTTGTCAGAATGCTGCCATTTCAACACCTAGCTTTCATTTTATCTGAGTTGCTATCAGATCTCACTAAGTAGATTTAATCAAAGAAAATCCAGTTAATCTAGCCCATGCTGAGCTGCCTTTTTGGGTTTGCATAGCTACAGGTTTGATTTACTTTTCATTCAATTTTCTCCATGTTTTTCATTCTAGCTAACTTCATTTTCTGGGTATAGAATGGTCATTCAGTTTCATTTACATACAGTAAGTGTACTCATTTAGAATGGCAGCTGCTTCTGCTGTTTTAAACATAGACTGTTATATTTATCAGTTCCTTGCTTTCAGTTATCACAGTAATAGTAGAAATGCATTCCTTTGCATCTGTTCTCTTGACATACCAAATATTATTTTTACATTTAATAGAAAGAATAAATAATGTGATTTGTTTCACAAAGACAAATATATCTATTTTTATGTGAGTGTGTGTTGCAACCTGAACCAAGTGTATGTTCTTAAATGTTGTCTCTCTTCAGAAAAGCCAGGATTACTTACTCTGACCTCATATTCCCTCCATGTCTTCAGTAAAATAAACACCCTCTATTACTCAGTTCTGGTTCTGAATTTATACACCATTCTGGGTAAGTAACCTAGAGTATGGGAGGATTTAAATTACTGTTTTTAAATTACACATCAGATGCTGATGGGAAATGAGACTCCTAACATCACAGAGAATAGGGAAAACGTAGGTTACAAAATCTATGTGGAACTTGAAAAGTTAATGTCCAAAGAGACTAAAAGTTTACTTGAAGAGTCTAATTTGGAGCCCTAGAATTAAATGCTCACTTTACTTTCAGAGTAATTAATAATTTGAATGTCTTTAAATTTATTTGGGTTTTCACTTATTCTTTGAGTAAGATCTGGTTGTACCTGGGTGTAAAATAAGTACATGGAATGTACATTTCACACGACATGCTTCTTAAGACATCTGGGCTCTAATGCTAACAATCTTAGCTCACTTCTCCTCTAATATATTACTAAAATAGCTACTTTTTTGGCAGTCAGCATAGGGTGCAGCCTGTCTGTGTTGACTTCTGAGCTAAGCCAAGCTGTAATTGTTTATGACTTGCCTTAACTCTGGGGAAAGGCCAGTGTTTGATAGAATTTATCTTTTCACTTCTCTCATAAGAAAAATGTTATCTGTGGTGTTGAAAATGGTCACAGAGATGAAACCAACTTGAAAGTGTTTTCATTGCATGCCACAACTTGTTGGTATACTGTGGTATTTTCACATTGGGAATGTTCATCAGATTGCTGTTTGCTGAAGGTGAAAACATCAGGCTTATTACTGCAGACAAGCAATAGAGAAGTCATTTTCCCCAGCTGACCACTTGGTGCTCAGGAATACAAAGGGCCATGTGGGAAATGCCATGTCTATACTGTGTTTTGTGATGGTGCCCTGTGTCTGGTTTCCTCTCTTTCAGGACCATGGTTTGTAGGTGAACTGATAGATGGCCACGTGGGGGCCTGCTTTTCCTTTGGGGTCTTTGTTGGTGGTTCCTTCTTACAGGGCAGTCTGACATTCGTGGTTGGGATTTTACAGGTACGTATTTATCCAAATTAAGCTGACAAACTGCTTTTTGTTCTGAGAATCTTTTTTTCCTGTTATTTTTTTTAATAGCTTCAGAAAGAAAGGAGTCTTGGAAGGATAGAGCAGATTAGTGGCCATGCCTGACTACAACAGCGCTTTCTAAACTTTCTGCAGATGTGAAGGGCAGAAAAGAAGGAGACCATGAATTATTATCTCAGACTTCCCTTTTGCTCTATTTGATGTTGCTTTGGGCTCCCTGCATGTCTGCATTAGAGACCATCTCTACAGATTTACCACTCCACATTTTTTGTCCTTGGCTCGCACAGGTTGCAGTGATTAAGCCGAAGAAACATAATGGCCAGGGCAGCCATTGCCGGATGAGGATCAGTAGGTGTCACTCTCCAAGTACACACGAGCCCAGTTTTCCCAGCAGTCTGACCTGCTGGCCCTCTGGTTTTCCCAGCTGACATTAGTCTCAGAGGGTGTGTAGTTCCTTGGCATTTAAGCCACACTAAGCTCGTGTTGCTTCCTTCATGGTGCCTCCCTTATGCCAGCGCTAATGCTTGTCTTACACTACAGTGGGCTGGGTCACAGGGCTAAACTGACATAAGGACATTCCATCTTTACTGTGCTAGTGTTTTGCCATGTGTAGCTCCCTGAACCAGCTCCAGGAAAGGTCAGATTCATGTTAGCACCTCCCACAGCAAGGGAGAGGGCAGGAATGCTTGGCCTGGACTGAGATACAAGGAGCAACAGCTCTATCAGCTGCAGAGTGTTGGAAGTGCATCCTGAGATTCCAGCCCTGGGAATTGTACTCAGCTCCTAAAATGGGACAGTTATATTCTTTATCTTCCTATGTCCCTTATGCTCTTCTTTTCAGATGCTGTTTTTCAACCTGCCATTGATGGCCTATCTGTGCTGGTGCCTGTTGCTGCGATGCCAGGGTCACAGCTTCTGTTCTCACATCCGTCAGGCCCGACACATCATGGTTGTGCTTGCTCACCTGGTGATGACACTCCTCCTGGCCTGGCAGGTCTATTCCTGCTATTTCCTGCAGCGAACCTATGGGATGTTGGCATTCTTCCTCTCCCCAATGAGAACATGGCTGGTGGTGCTGACCTCAGCTCTGATTTATAAGACCTGGACACTGAAATCATCTGAGCTCAGAACTTACATCGTAGAAATGAAAAACTGTCAGAGCTCCTGAAGTACACTATAAGTACTTAAAAGTTCTTTGACTTAAAAACTGCCAAGGCACAGCCTATAGTTTTGTGATGCTGGAAATCCATACAGCTCAACCATTAGGTGCCAAGACATGAAGCTGCACCTGCACTGCTACAGAGCTGTATTAAATAGTAAATGTATAACAATATGTAATATATACTTTTATTGTATTATACAATATGCTGTGTAATAAGTTACGTAATACAGTTATACACTATCCATTAATTCAGTATACAGGCAACTGTAGAAAAAAATCTTTTTCATAGGGGTTTTTGTGATACAGAGCATAGGTATGTCCATATGGATCACAAATGGAAATTTACTACTGTGAGTGGAAAGATATTTTTAATTCATTAAATTCTTGATTTTTATAATGCTGGGGGAAACTGAGAATAGATCTTGATAATGAGCCCTAGGGTTTGTGTTTAACTTTGCTTTTTATTTCAGGGTTTACATTTATTTTTACAAGACTAGACCAGATGTCTTTATGAAGTTATGGTTATTACAGAGGTGCTGCAGTGGCCTTACAGTAGGAGTCCTTTGCTTACACACTTTGCCAGTTCATAATGCTGTATGTGAGCAGTTTACAGGCTGGTAGGTGTGTTTATGTGTATTTGTTTATCTGAGCCATGGGCTATTGCTCTTGTCCTGGAAGGGCTGCTGAATTAACATGTCTCTCTCTGGGAGGAAGGAGTTATGGCTTCCACTGCTGAAGCTGCCAATTTTCCTATATTGATCAGTGAAAGGATGGTAAATTATCAGTGTTGCTGGGATTCCCAGCTGCAGTCAGAGTTCAGCTTTAAAGCAAAGAATGGAGACAACGTCCTCATGATGGGAGAGCCTGAAGGAATCGTGTGGACTGATGCCTATCGTGTCTGTAAGCAAAGTCAGGGCTCTGTTTCTGGGTGTCAGTCAAATGCGCCAAAGAGTGACCTGGCAAAACTCATTTCTTGGTTGTCACTTTAAGTCTAAAAATGGTGGAACAGTTACACTGATGAAGAATGTGATGATGCAGAGCCAAGAGAGCTGAGGTGCCTTTATCTGTGAAGTCAGGAAGATGCTGGCCTGCTTCACAAAGCTGCTGTAAGTGGAACATTTAAAATACTCTCAGTAACTTTACAGTAACTTATTTGTGGCTCCTCAAGAGAAAGGAGGAGCAATTTATTTATAGCACCTTAGAAAAAACAGCAGTGACTGCAGAACATACAGGGAAATAAACGGAACTGGAAGAAAGTCTCAACTACAAAGACCTTTTGCTATTTTTAAAAGCAACAGCTTTCCTATTCCTTAATTCTTGTTCCTCAATGACTGACTATGTAATAGGAAAAAGAGAGTAATGGCTCTCATTTGCATTCTGTATTCTTACAAGAATACAGAGTGTCATTTGTTGCTATGTAAGTTTCTTTTGCAAAACTATTAGAAAATCAGAGGCAGGGCACAACATTTACTCATGAGAAACTTGCAAAGCTGTGAGAAATGCTATGGAAAAAGTAGCCAGAAACTGACATTTTGTGATTAAATTACTTTCACGTGATCAGGGAGCATAAGTGGCAATAAAATATTTAATTATCTATACCCTGTGACAAGACTCAGACTTCCTTTGTTGTGGTGGTTGCTGTTGATTGCAATGTCATCAAATTTCAATGTAATAAATGCCTGTGGACTTAAAAAACCTTGCAGTCTGTCACATACTCGCTGTTTGGCTCCACCGAATGAGTTGGGTAGGTGAATGGAATTCTGTTAAGAATCTCTCAGCACTATCCTTAGTGTGGTGAGCAAAGATGTTTTATTTGTAGATGTGTTATCCGTGGCTCCAAGGACCCAAGTAAGAATCATATGCTCTGAAAGGTGGTCAGTGTGTGAATTACACACATTTTGGTAATGATGTAATAAATTCTGAGAGAAAGGGATTATCTGACCACCCTGGTATCACAAGTAGCACACCATAGACACTTAGAATCCTGCCCTGCATGGAAAGCACCCCTTAGCTCTATAGACACAACGATTGCAGGTTTTTGTTGCCAAACAGGCAAGTTAAACTTACCTTGTCTCATGACAGTTGAGATAATTTTCTCCTTAAAGTTTTCATAGAATCACAGATTGGTTTGGGTTGGAAAGGACCTTAAAGCTCATCCAGTTCCAACCCCCTGCCAGAGGCAGGGACACCTTCCACTGAAGCAGGTTGCTCCAAGCACCATCCAACCTGGCCTTGAGCACTGCCAGGGATGGGGCAGCCACAGCTTCTCTGGACAACCTGTGCCAGGGCCTCAGCACCCTCATGGTAGAGAACTTCCTCCTGATATTTCTTTCCGGTATTCTAAAACCTTTGCAGGAAAATACCAACTTTCCTACTTGAGCTGCAGACTTACACTTTAAGACTTTCTTCACCAATACCTCTTAAAAGCTTTTTAATTCTTTGTATCTCAGCAGGCTGAAAGTTCTTAGAAGCACGGACTATAAGCTAGCCTCTAATTTAGCTGTCCTTACCATGTAGCTAAGTGGTTGCCCAAGTTAACTATGAATAACAAAAATCACACCAAAGTATGTTTTCCCCTTAAAATTCACACAAAATAAATCGGTTCAACAAAATGCAGCCCATTTCCCAGAACCCATCACCAGTCACTTAAAACAAACTGGACAAACTTCTGACAGCGCTGCAGATGTAAATCTGCAGGCACCCTATAAAGAAAACTGCACATGCTCCTGTTGGCCTGCAGTGCCCCAGAGGGCACAGATCAACAGCGTGGACTGAAGTGAGATGATCCAGAGGTAACTGGCCCCGTGTTGTCCTAATGAATTGCCTGGTTTCGATCCTCTTTCAAAGTTAAGCTCTTTGTCTCACCAAAAGGCTGATTTTCAGCAAAGATGATAACACAATATTGTGCTAGAAAGTCTCTTAGCATTTACATTAGTATCAGTGTAAGATCTCTCATAGCGGTGTTCCATAGTTCATGACATGTCTTTCCAGCTTATGGATGAAAAGGTCTTACTAACTTTTGTACATACACAGAAGCAACTGGCTTTGGCATTCATTACTTCTGGCATGTAGTTCTCTCCTCTAACATTGTACTGCACAGCTGTTTTGGGGCAAGCATAACAATACAGAGCTCTTCTCAAGTCAAGAGTAGCTTTTCCAAGCTGTTCATTAGCAGGAAAAATGAGAGCTACATGAAGTGAGCAAAGCAATTGGCAGATGGTGGAACCAGACTGCCGAAGTGCTTCACGCACTGCTGGCGGCCATCAGTGTGATCTGTGACAAATCAATCCTTCATAGCATAAACGCTTTGATTACAACACTCTGCAGGGTTTGTTGGTTGGGTTTGTTGG
The DNA here is from genome assembly GCA_002631895.1 of Agapornis roseicollis. Taxonomy (NCBI): domain Eukaryota; kingdom Metazoa; phylum Chordata; class Aves; order Psittaciformes; family Psittacidae; genus Agapornis; species Agapornis roseicollis. The sequence continues at coordinate 24,670 of NDXB01003337.1, read as the reverse complement.
GGTTGGTTTTATCTGCATTGAGGAGCTCCTTCAGAGTACCTAATTCCCATTTGAAATGACTCTAAAAGGACACTGGAAATTATTCGTAAAGAGAAAAATCTTTCAAATACATTTTGCTCTTTCTTTAAAAAAAATAGGCTCTTAGAAAAAGCACTTCATGGTGCTGTTTGCTTATGAAGGAATTCTTGTGTTCATCAGCGAATTACTTCCAAGATACTGTGAAATGCATAACAAACTAGCAAAAAGAAGAATCTTTTATGTGCGTATATCCCCAGTGCTGTGAGGGCTGAGCAAAACTTGCAGAGGGAAGTTCCCAAGGGACTGCCATTGCCATGCATAATTTCCTATAGCTGTCATAAGGGAAGGCCTGTCCAATCCCTACAAAGAGATCTTGGCACTCAGTGTAGTGGAAAATGCAAGGATAGCAGACAGAGGCTTTTTCCATGTGCTTTCCCTACTGTCTCTGTAGCATACGAAAAAAGTAAGAATACTACAAAACCCTCCAACCCCCTAAAAAAACCCCAACCAAAGCTAAAACAGTTCCAATAGTTCAAAGAGCACAAACCCCTTTTCTGGAGCAGCAGAGGCTGAGAGGCTGCTGCCTGCATGGTGCTGAAGGCTCACCCTGCCTGCCTGGCCTGGGGACATGGAACAGGCTGTTCCAGTCTAAAATGCTCACTGTTGCCAAAAAGCCAGATTACTCTGGGGAGTGGGACACAAAGGCAGCTCCATCCCGGCTTTAAAGCACCAGTAGACAGTGTCCTGCCCTCCCCCCGTCACCCCCAGAACCAGGCGGAAGTCCAACCGCGCTGGCTTCTGCCCAACCTGCTCCCATCGGGGCCTGACCCTTGGCCTTTTACTTTCCCTTCCCACACTCCCTGCCCGGGAGGCAAAGGAAAACACGAAGGGGCTGATGGGGAGAGGAAGGCTCCTTCCTGCAGAGGAGCAGAGAGTGAGCAAAGGTCTCAGAGATGTGGACCCCTAGCCCTATAAACTCACTGCCTTCTCTCACCCTTTGCCCTTCCTCTCCTCTAAACATAAATTGCACCTCCCTGTTCTTGCATAAACACTGCTCTGCTACTTCACACTACCAGTTTTCTGTCAACGCTGTTGAAACCCTTTTACCACCTCTCTGCCCAGAGTAGAGTGCTGTGGCTGAACTGATTTTTGCTATCTAAGGTATCTATCTTTCTGATTGATTTTCTCCGAATCACTGTGCTTTCCCGAAGGAGTTCCCAGTTGTGTCCCATAAAGTGTTTTCTTAGTTAGGAATTTATTCCAGCTGCTGTTACTCCTTCTTATTGCATGATAATGCCATCTGCCCAGGATCTTCTTTCATCCCCTGGCAGTCTTTTTATGTATTGCATGAACATTTGCTACTGTGAAAAGAACCCAGTGAGGAGAAAGAAGCATAGCAATAGAGGAGAGCAATTACGAACAACAGGACTAAGTAATCCTGCATCTGCTTCTTCCACGATCAGTACATTAATATATAAAGATGAAGCTATTTGAAAGCATCTGCCTTCACTTGCTTCGCTTCTATAACAAGAGCTACTAGAAACTACAGTAAGATACATTTATGTCTGGGCTGGCAAGCTCTTTTTGTGCTATTGCTGACATTGTCCATTAAATCCTAACACTAGGATTGCTTGCTCTTACTTACAATCTTATAAATGATTATGTACAACATCCGAAGGCTCTCAGATTTTTGTTACCAGTTATTTGTACCCTTTGTTAAATGAGACCTCTCCTATAGCGGAAACCAGACGATGGCTGAAGAGTCACACTGTAACAGTAATTAAGACAAGGTGGGGGAAAAAATGTCGTTTTAATATTTTTATAACTGTGGCACTTGGTTTAAAGCATTTTCTCCCTTTGTTTTTTATTTATTCTTGGGAGGCAACATGAGCCAGGATTCACAAGTAAAGAAATGCTTCAATGCTTCGGTGAGAACCCTAAAGGTTGGGAATGCCAGAAAGAGCTTTACTCTGATTGTTTGCATCTTCATTTTCTTTTTTCCCTTCAAGCCATTTAAGTAATGCTGACAGAACCTCTATTGCCTTCCCCAGCCCACCTGACTACAGGAATGCTGCTGGAATCAAGCTGCCTTTCTAATGGTAAAGAATCAGTATCTCAGCATGATCTCACCCTGGATCACCCCTCACATCCTCAGCTCTTTATGGGCTTACAACTTGTGTGACTTACTAATCGATTGCTGTAAAAATACCAGTGCTGGGAATTTTATAATTGTAATATATTTAGTTTCAGTTGTGAAAAATCACCTCCTCCAGGACTGTCATTCCTGGAAGGTGCATCACCTCACAGTGCAGAGGTGAGCTCACTCTGGAACAGCTCTTCAGCAAATACTGTTTGAAAGCACAAAACCTGTACTTCGGACAAACACATGCAACTCTGGAAACGTACCAGACTGAGGCCCTCACACACAAAATACGAAAGAAAAACAACATTTTAACACCTTCCTAGTACGGTTATTGTTATGATTGCTTTCTTGCATTCATCCAACACAAACTCACCTCAGTTCGTAACTGAAGTCTCTTTTGAGATACACAGATATTTAACCAGCTTGCAGTGGGTACTACCCCATGATATACTTCCAGCAGGCTGGAATAAAACAGAACAGTCCTCAGTTTTCAGAAGGCATTCTTCTCAAAACAGGCTGTTGGAACTGAAATAAAATGGATAGATTGAAGAAAGCCAAATATGGGGAAATGCCTCTTACAGGACATTGAAGCTTGTGTGTGGAAAGAGGTTAGCCTTTGAGGCTGGGAGAAAATACAAAACCACCCTGGTGACACCATACCCCAAGAAGCACCAGATGTATTTATCTACAATTAGACACACGCACAAAAACAAATTCAGCAGAGGATTTTCTGTTACCAATTAAAACTGGTACTATTTCAACTCAGCAGCAGCACTAGGAATAATCTCATTTGCTAAAATACTCTTGTATGGGTAGCGATTTCCAGGAGCAGTAGCAGCAGAGCGCCAGATTAAGACCAGGTTTACGGTGGTTGGTCAGGTACCTGGAGTGGGCTCTTTTCTGTTGTGTTTAAGTATTTGCTTTAGGAATGAACTGTAAGGCCAAGGATGTTTATTCAGGAAGATTAAATGTCTTGAAGTGCACTAAGGCTCTTCTGCTGCCTGGCAGAAGTTGAATGCAGAATACAGCATGCACAGGGATGCATAGGTGATGCTGAATGTTTCTATCAGGCATATGCATGTGGTAGGAAAGAATGAAAGCGGACAGTAAGACGTGCCACCACAGCCAGCACACTCCTTAGTCATATTCCCATCAGCACACTCCTTACTCATATTCGCATCAGCTCTCTCCCCATTAACTCCAGCTGAGATGACAGGAATCCAAATTTGGAGACAATGCTCAGGATCACTGCATGTCCTTCTGCCTCCTATTTTAACATGCATCCAAATTCTCAAACCTTACAAGCCTGCTTAACTTTCCCAACAGAATTACCATCTATAAACAGTCACTATGCAGGAATTCATAGAATTTCACTCACCCATTACTTTCCCATCTTCATTTGCCAACTATGGTCATACTGACTGCGTAAAATTTTGTCTTCTAATCCCAGTGTGAGACTTATTAATGCCGCTTTAGTTATGCTGATGCTGGATTCGCAACCTAGCTGAAAGTGAACCAGTCACTAGTTTTGTAATTGAAAAAAGCATACTGAAAGATTTGTATAATCTGATTCTGTAATGTAAGTCTCTTTCTCTTCCTCAAAGTTTATGGCATCCATCACTGCATGCTTCCTTCTTATAGAACAGCTTCAGCACTAGGAAATGAATGGACTGGTTTTCATACTGTTTACAACCATATTAGGCAATTCTGATACTTCCCTTACTTTCAAGAGCACACAAAATTATTTATAATGCCCAATTTTTTGCATAGTGTTTCTTTCCTAGTCCTTGGATAACATTTAGTTTGTCCTAGGTGACTCCTGCAGATCTAGATAATCCATTCTCTGGACAGTAGGGCTGACCCTGACATTTGGCAACACTTCCCTTAAAAGCAAATGAATTAAAACCAAAACCAAACCCCTGTAAATCAGAATGTGCCATGAACAGTCCCATTCTCTAAATAAATGTGTGCTAATGTCTCCGAATGTACACAGTAGTGGAATTCTAATGCCTTTAAGATGATTACCTGTTCCCTTTTCTATCCCTTGCTTTTGAAGATACAATCTCATCAGTTCCATTTGCTAGTCAGACTTGGAAATAGTGACTCATTTTTTCCAGTTTCTCCATTGAGATGGTAAAAGAGCATTGTTAGACCAAAAATTCGGAGCCAAGATAAGTTACTGAGGGAACAGAAAATCAATTGTCTGCAAAGTTTCCCTCCCTCATCAGGCAGCATGTTTTGAGATTCTTTCTGTCACCCTGGAGAGGTATAAGCCCCAGAAAAAAACAGAGTAATTGGGGAGATTACCATAAAAATAAGATACAGTAGGATTTGGAACTCAAACTCTCTCCAATGAAAGTCAGCATGCAGATGGAATTGTAAATAAATCAGGTTTCAGATGCTCTGAAAATAGGGGATATAATGATACAATACAGAGAAATGGGACAAGACGCATCAATGGAAATTTGTTCCAGATGGCAAAATGGAAATACCTTTGTTATTAGAGACCCTGAATTCCAGAAATGGAATTTTTCATTGCACTTATTTGTAAAAATGGGAACAGTTAAATTCTAAAATGATTGACCGGATTGACTGGACTGTCAGGGAATTTACACTAGTACATTAAAAACTCCTAGAGAAGTTCTTGGCCACTGAGACAAACTGCACAAGGAATGGTGCTTGTCTCTGCTGGTAAATTCTTCTAACACCCAAAATTAGATGGCTGCATATTGGAAATGGTTCCCAGTGTGATCCAACTTTCAAACCATAGCCATGAAATATGTGCAAGTGTGCCAGCTGGCAGCTCTCAAAGTGTCAAAGACTGTATTACTTGTTTCTAGTATAAATCATTGCATTCCTGTTTCCAGTTCTATTTAGTTTATTAGCATCCCAGAATCTCTGTTTTCAGTACATACAGAACAACTTAATGGCTTATTTAAGAAAATAGTATAAGCAAAAACTTGCTCACTGTTAGAGATAGAATCCAATTATTTTTCCCAAAGGAATGACTTTTACTTAGAAACTGAGACGATCTGTTTTCCAATATTGCCTCCACTCATCATGGACTGGAAAGCAGCTTCAAGAGAAATAATGAAATCAGTTAGTGCCAAGCAAGATGTGCCAAGTGACTTCTAAAAAATATTATTTAAAGAAAAGGTAGATGCTAATGTGTGAAAGTGCTGCCCAGAAAAGACAGATCATGTTTTGGACATAAACATATTTATCCCTAATGACATGCTAAATTAAGAAGAAGGGGAAAAGCTAGTCTGTAATAAACTGCTAAGGGCAGTTTTGTGTAATAACTAAAAACCCTGATTTGCAAGCAACTGTTTGGCCCTATACAAATTAACCATTAAATTTGCTGAATTTATGACATGCCATGCAAACACCAAACAGAAAGAGAAAGCATAATTGGAGACCCCAAGAATGCCGTGGGTTTGACAAACTCTTGTGAAAGAAAAAGGTTTATAAACACTCTGTGTGGTACAATAAATGGGAGAAGCTGGTGTAAAAGAATAAATCTCGGAGTAAACAAAATATGAAATATGACTGCTGTATTCGATGAAATTCCATCAAAATACACATGTATACAAGTAAGTAACAATGACTGGAATAAATCTACATCTGTAAGATTTGGCTATTGCTTAATTCTACTGGCTTCCAAACTTGTGAGACTAAAGACTTAATTCAATTAAACCATACTCTCCCCTGTTACTTGCAAGGAAAGCATTCTTACAGCACATCTGGAACCAACTGGCTCTCTTGCTGTCTCACTGCAGTCACAAGACCCTCTTCATTTTTAATTTCCTTTGTTACAGATTTTTTGAACAGGCTACAGGCCATTTTGTTCCTTTGAAGGGAATTATTTTTCACATTATTTAGCAATCTGTCATGTTTCCCCCTTTCTTGTGTGTACTTTTTGTTATCAAATCCATTAACCAGCACTGTTAAGATACCGAGTTTTTAAAAGTATGAGTTCAAAGTTTCCAAAATACCATTTTCTTAGCCGTAGGAAATGGGCAGCACTTTAAATCTGCAAGATCAGCATGATACCATCAGCTAAGGTACCAGTTTAAGAGTTAATTCCCCCAACATTTATATTCAATTTATTTTAACATAAAATACTCCTCTCACAGAACGTATTTAAAATCACGTTTTAGATAAAATACAAAAACCTGAATTGGCAAATGAAGCAAAGGAGGTAGTTCATCTCCACTGTCATAGTGTTTAATCAGATTATTACTCTTAGAAAATGGTGTAAAAGTCTTACCACCAATGTTTGCTAAGCCTTCTACCATGGTCTCTCTGACCTGTCAATGCAAACAAGTCCTTTTAGCTGTCTTCAAACAAGATTAACACTTTGTAGAAACATGCCATGAAACCACCACAGAAGCTACCAAAATCTAAAGGATTGTCTTGCTAGAATGGGCAGTGCCCTGTTTGGGTCAGGCTCTTTCATCAAGACAGGAGTGAACACTTTCTGATTTAATTCTTCAGTCAGAACATCCCTGCCCCTGCAAAAACGTAGTGTCTCAGGATTTCCCCAGGAAAAGTTACCTATTTACTGATTATTGAAGAATGAAATGTACTTATTTACCTATTACTGAAGAATCAAAACCCAATTCAGACACATGTCATAGGAAACTGATAGATAAAGCATCTACCCATCACAAAATAATAAATAATGATTATAAAGCTTGAAACAAAACTTCAGACAAAATCCCCACAAGCATTCAGGACTTCACCAATCAGGTGTTTGAAAGTAAGTATTTTTGAAGGTCTGATTCTTTACATAAAAAAGCACTTGCACCCTATGCTGAAAGAAAGAATACAGACATCTGCAGCATGTAATTAGAAAAGTCTGTCATATTGCAGTCACACCATCCTCAGCAGGTATCTATTAAACCACTGCTACCTAAGAAACTTCCAGTTATACTTTCACACCCTTTGGGAAATCTGTTCCAATTCTGAGGCATGGTAAGAGAGCCAGGGACAAAGAAATGGGACTTCTTGTAGTCAGACCATGACCTCAGGAGATCGTATCAAAGGCCATGGATTAAAAGTTCTTACCTTCAATTTACCCTCTTGGATCCACTGGCAGAGCTGTAATACACAAGCTTCTTGTTTGTCCATATAGTTCAACACTAAAAACCTTTCCCTGTGAAAAAAAAAAAATCAGTCTTGATTTAGGAAATCTTGGGTAAGCATATTTTGAACAGCACTTGAACCTCAAGGGCTTTGGGTACTAATCACAACGAGACATAGCTCAGAGCTTTGCCAGCTTGTTGAGACACCTCCCTGCAGTGGGAGTCTCACAGTAACACTGGTCTTAGACAAGTAATTCTGCCCAAGTGTCAGAAGAGCCCTGCAATTAGATGGTGAATATGAATTAACCCTCAGGCTCCCTAAAATTCACATAATCTGCTGTTACATCTGTCTGTAGTGATCAAGAGAAACTGAAATGATCATCAGAAATTATAATTTCTTGTAGCAACATACTGACTAAATTCTCCACTGCCTTCCACCGTGCATGGTGTATTTTAGGATTTTTATCCATTCTTTAAAAGTACAGACAAAAATAACAGGGACAAGAAAAGAATTTTTATTAAAAGAGGTCAATCTGTTGCACAGAGATTAAGTGTCTCCCTAACTTTCTGCAATGCAATGAATGAAGTCTCCTAAGACTTCACTCCTAATCTCTACCGTAGCTCCACCTGAACTGTGACAGGAGATTCCAAAATTCCCAGCCATGACAAACCCCAGTGTTTTACCTGTATATATCTGTCACACCTACAGTCCCATTACCTAATAAAACCCAAAATACTAAAAAGATAATTTCAATACAATCACTGCATCACCTGCATCCTTACTTTAGAAATATTTTCTATTCCCTCTGCCTGAACTACTACACTTGGAGAGAAGGCACCCTGCAAAACATCTGAGACCAGAACCATGGCAACACCTTCCTTTGTACTGAAGAATCTGTCAGAGACTCCACAACTAAATCAAGCAACCACAAACAATGCATAACAGACAACTATATTACCATGCAACAACATCCTTTCCCATTTTTATGCTGATACAGACAAAGGTAAAAGAATGGATTTACTGACACCGTGATTATAGTTCCCTTGCTTAGTATGGCAACGTTCTGTTCTGATTACAAGTGCCTAGTGTAGATCTACAGGCTTCCACGCATCAGAGTCAGAACATGATGTGCACGATCTGCCTGAAACCTGGTCACAAGTTCTGGAAGAGAAATGTACCTTGTGATATTCCTTTCTTTCTGTATTTTTTCTATGTCAGGAGACAGTGGAGGAGGATAAGGCACATCTTTGTTATACTGAGAAATCTGTCCACACAGGATGATATGGCTGTTCTGATTCATCTGTTTGGGACAGCACAAAGTGAGAAAAATTACATTCCTTGGTCTCAGAAACTCGATTTTCCAGAGACTCAACAGGTTATATTACAACATGTTCACATGGGTATCCTTAGTTAGAGCCACCTTTCCTAGAAAGGACTGGGAGAACTGCAGGCAGTATAATTCAATCTATGACAACATTCAAATAGATAAATGCAGGGCAAGAATGGAAAAATAAAAGCTATACAGCCCAATTTATGTAATTTAAAGAGGCATTAAATACAAGAAATTCAACAACTCGTTATCTTACTTTCTGTCCCTTATGTTAGAAGGAGGAGAGGGGTAATAGAACACAGAAGTTGGATACGTCTGTGATTCAGAGGCAGCCACCAGAGCCTCCCTGCCATGAGACAGAGTAGTCACCTGTTAACAATGAAGAGGGCTGGTCAAAAGTCTTTATGGAGGCCCAGTAGAGTTGGGGTTTTTTTGTGCAGCCAGAAAACCGAAGCTGACAAAACCCAAGATTACTACACTAACAGACCAGGTTTTTAGAAAATTACCAAGTGTCCTGGCCAAAGAAGTGAGAAATGACAAGCAGAAACTGTGTTTCTGTTATTATATTGCCAGCCTAATCCAGATGGCAGATTTCAATCTAATTAGATTTCATCTAATCAGATGGCACTGATTTCAAGTATCTGATTTCTCAAGACCAGAATTAGCACCTGGATTAAATCAGTGAAGTGGAAAACCTGCTCTGCTGTATTGCAGGCTGGTCTCCAGTATGAATTAATCCAAAACTGGGCACGCAGACACTGGAGAGTGACTAGAATAACCTGACAGCTGGTATAATCACCTGACTTATAACTGTATCACTGATGTCTCCACCAACATTGTCAAAGTAAACATCCACACCGCCTGGGCAGAATTCACGTAGCTGCTCTGCCACATTCCCCTTCTTGTAATTAATAGCAGCATCAAATCCCATTTCTTTGACCAAAACAGAGCACTTTTCATCTGTGCCAGCGATCCCCACCACCCTGGAGCAGCCCTCCAGACGGCCAATCTGCAAGTACACAATAAAAACAAAAAAACACAAACAAGAAAGAGAAGTGAGATCATTCATCTGCACAGAGGTAGAAGGGGTGTTACAGTTCTCCCCCATCCCTCCCATCTCATGTGACACAACTGTCTCTTGTCACTCCCTCCTCACACCTAGGGAAGGGACAGGTACAGCTGAAATCTGTCAGTGAGACTCAGGGACTGCAGGAGGTTTAGTCTGTGGAGTCATCAGTGACTGGCAGTACTGGAAAGCCAAATGTAGTAAAAAAATCACCACCTGCCAAGTACCATTACAGAGCTAATAAAAGGCCAAAAACATTGGACAATAATTGATTTAAATACATTCTACAGATCTTTATAGATATGCACATACACACACACAAACCCACTGCAACAGGTTCTGCAAAGCTGAAGAGGATAAAAGGGTTGTGAATCTCAAAATACAAAGGATATCACGGAACACAACCCAGAGAAGGGGTTACTACATTTTTTTACTACTATAGAAAAAAAGGAAAGATGCCAGTCAACTCAAAGACAGCAAACCACTATATAAATGTATAGTAAATACATGTACTTATACCATCAACTTTATCTATTGACAAGTAATCACTTTGGGCTGTTTTCTCCTATCCCAGTTTCATGAAATTGAAGTTTCACACCTAAAATCTTTCTCAGTGAGAGTGTGAGTCAAACCTGTGGAAGTGACCTTTGTCATGGAGTCGTACCTACTCACATTTGCAATGATTTTATCCATACTTTTACTAACCAGCATATTTCAGAAGATAAACTTGGTAACAGAGTATGCTTGCATGTCTTAAGTTCACCTACCTGGCCGGCCAAAGACCCGCAAGCACCAGCTGCTCCGCTCACCACCATTGTCTGATTTGCACCCACAGCCACATGTCCTTTCTCCTTTATACCCAACAGGGCTGTCAGTCCTGTGATGCCAGCTGCACCCAGGAAGTAGGAAAGGCGTCCATTTACAAGGTGTGGAATGAGCTACAAAACAGAAACACATGGTGGTGTTCATTGCTTTTTAAGGGAAGAGGTTTTGCTGTTTGCTATTTGATTGTCTGAGCATAAAAGACTAACTCAGGATATTTACCAGGCAAGGTAAGGACAAGCTATTTAGAAACTAGCTCTATCCTAATAACAAAATTCTACAAAATGAAACAAAGACTGTATTTCCAGAGTTTTAGAAGAAGTTTTTAAACAAAGTCATTCACAAAAACTTAAATTACTGAAGCATCAAAAAGCACTCGGGAATAAAGAGCTTTCCAGCAATGGTGAACTATCCCTATATTAGCATAAAGGATAAAACAGTACAGTTCAGCAAATACTGCAATTGTAGATCAGTGGCAAAAGGTCCGAAAGGAAGGAGTTTATTGTCAAATATACATTCTTAAACTACAATGATTTTCTCTTTTACATGAAGAAGAAACTGATACAGATTTTGCCACCTGTGAGTTGATCTGCCTTTTGAGAAATAGTTGCTCCAATAACGTTAGCTTGGTTTTGACTAAAACTAGTGTCATTAGCCACTATTTATAAAAAAAAAAAATAAAAAATAGAAAAGGTTTAGGAAAAGAAAACAGTTGCATTTACATTTTGCATTACCTTTTGTAGAAAGCTTCCATCTAGAATTGCCACTGTTTGCCAGGGCCAATTGAAGGAGATCACAAAGTCTCCTTTAGCAAAGTTGTCATGCTTGCTCTCCTCCACAACCCCAATGCCCCCACCATCAGCAACTTCAGACAACTGCCAGGGCAGGAGGTAATCTGAGCCAGTGTCCTCATTCATTCGGCAGCGCTGAAAGACAAGGCTTTAATGAGAGGCTCTGGGGGAACACATGGCTTGTTTGTGAGTTCAAATGAAGGTGGGGGTGAGATACTTATAAAACTTCAAACACAAAGGACTACTCAAAAGTCTCTCAATAAACCCCAAACTGTCCTGATCTTTTAGATCTTTTTCCTCTTGTTTGCTTAGTACAAAAGCAGGGTGAATCATTCTGATCTCCTCCTGCAGCCTTATCAAAGCCAGCACATTCTATAGATGCTGTCTCAAAGTCAGCCACGCAACTGAAGGCAACTAGGTTGGGTCTGAGGAGAATCCTGTAAATGCTATTCCTTAACTGGATGAATCATAGAAATGTAGGACTGAAAAAAAACCCACCCATAAGTCATTCAGTCCGTGCCTATGCTCTGAAGAACAGATAAACCTCTTGAACTCTGAAACATTTTCTTTCTATCTCCCCCTGTAGCATGAGCTTGTACTTCAGGATTCTTGAACTTTTCCTTAATTCCCAAGCTACACCTACTTTCCTGAAATTAAAGAGTGTTTCTTTTCTATCTCTATCTATGCAAGGAACAGATTATAAGAATTTTCTTTATAGCAAAGTTTTACACACTAGCAGACTCAGTCTATCTGCTTCTCCTATCTTCACTTCCATTTCAATCTACAGCTCTCCCGAACACATGATTTCTATAGTTTTGCAGAATTAAAAGCAAGTGCTGGTTATGGCTTCATCCGCTGACCTTCTCTGCTTCCATTATTTATAATGTATTGACACATTTCTGTCCTGCCATCACCCACTTAAGGAGAAAATCTGACTGAACAAAAGTGGTAACAACAAAATAATATTTAACTTGAAACATTTAGGTGTCTAGAATTTTTTTGTCATGTCCCTTTCTTGCTTCATCATGAAATATTCTTCCTCCTCTACCTAAACTCCCCTGAACTGAAAAGTACTTCATTTTACGGAGTGAAAAAAATAAGTTAAAAAATGTACATAGGAAAGGCAAAGTTCAGAAAACCAAATCTGTCATGATATATCAGGGCTCACAGTCTCTTCCTGGTCCTATTGCAGGCTTAAATTTTAGAACTCACAATAGTGTGTGTGTGTGCCTTTAACATAGTAGAATATATCAAACTGTTCTAACTTACTAACACAGAGAAAGGAATGCTTGGCTGATGGGGGAAGGAACATCACGGGACTGATAACAGCTAGGGGGTCAGTAAATAAGACCAAGGATGCCAGACTTCAAGATAGCAGAGTGGTGCCCAACGCAGAGCAGGACTGGAACAAACAAAAGCAAGGACATACCAACTGCTAACTCAGCACTAGGACCCTGCCAGCGTGCACAGGCACTGAGGTCACTCAGTAAACACAGTGAGGAAGACTGTCAGCGACCACCAGAGATCCCCATTCAGCAAGAAAGGGCATGCTTAATTAGGATGCAAATATTGTAATTAGTTGTTGGGAAATCTATGAAAATGCATGAGCATGCTAAATATATAGCTGTTGCCAGCAAGTAAGGGGTGCACTCACCTTTACAAAACGATTCGTGTGTGCATCCAGCACTGAGATAAAGAATGCTGCTAAAACTCCAAACTGAGTCTTAAAAGGGTTTCTCCAACCAACTTTTACAGTAACACTATAAAATCATATTCCTATACATATATCACAGGTATATTAATGACTATAACTGGTAACCTGGCTGTGTTCAAGGCCAGGTTGGACAGAGCCTTGGGTGACATGGTCTAAGGTGAGGTGTCCCTGCCCATGGCAGAGGGGCTGGAACTAGATGATCTTAAGGTCCTTTCCAACCCTAACCATTCTTTGATTCTATGCCAGGTACAGAGTTGAAGGTTTTAAAAAAAACAAATTCTGGCTTAGCTCTAAGTCCATCACCTACCATGTAAGGGTCCACAGAGAGATAAAGGGTTCTAACACGCACTTGTCCCGCTTGGATTGCATCTGCTATTGTACTTTCCTCGAGTCGGAAGTTCTCAGCCACCGGCACACCATTCTTACCTAGTATTACAAAATCAAACAAATAAATCAGTATAGAGCTTCCCTTAATCAATATGGGAAGGCCTTCTTTTAAGATAGTCCTCTGTAGAGTAAGTTAGGCTACTACTAGGCATAAAACAGACAAACTTTCAGACTGTGTGTTACAGACTACAACTTAAATGGGTGCATCGCTACCACCCAAACTGAAGACACACTGATCTGTCAGCTAACGCTTGCCTGGGCCAGTAGCAGGGACTTGTCCTGACAGTTGGCTGTTTCCCTTCTCAAAAAATGGTTCTATATACCCTATGTGTTGAAAAGCCCCTAGCTTTCAAAACAAAGACACGCACTGGGACTTCTCTCACATAACAAAACCATTGTGCGCTATTCTGCCAGTAACAAATGACCATAAATTTTAATCAGGTTAAGTTTAAAACTCTCACTCAGTCTTTTGACTCAGTGAGGTCGGGGAAATACAGTCCATTGCCACTGCACATGCGTATGCTGCAAGAGCACCTGTCTGCAGGTACAGACATCCTTAAAGTACAGCTCCCCAGAAACACCTATGATACACATGACACGAGACCCAGAATTGGAGGCTTCATCCTCAGGTGGGTGCCACATGCAGCAAATCAATCAGACTGACAGCTGGAACCACCAGCACTAGAAGGAAAGAGCCAGATACCTGTGTGTGTTTTAAATCAGAGTGGGTGACTCCAGCACTCTCTTGCTGTAACATCCAATCTGCACAAAGACATACTTGCAGGTCACACAATTGTTCTTATCCTCTTAGGACTTATTTGGCATTGAGCACTACACAACAATCCCCCCAAAACTTAAAGCATGCCTTTGGATCTTCTACAACAGACAATTCATAAACTCAGTATTCAAAACATAGTGTTTACATTTAACAAGGCAAATATGTAAGTAAAGAAGTAAACAAATCCTCAAAAGTGTAAATTTAAAAACCAAACACTTTGACACATGGGAAGAATAAAATATTCAGTATTTACTAAAAGGAAACAAAAATTAACAGTAACAAAATACTTTCTTTTAGTCATCTCTTAAAATGCAGGATGAACAAATATCAGAAATAAAAAGCAGTGCTTGCTAATCTTTCCTCGCTTTGAGTCCCTACGCTTAGGCTTTTCTCCTATATTATGCATTAAACCTTTTTTCTCATCTGAGAGAACATTGGTATACACAGACCAAATAAATGCAGCTCACAATAAACTTTACTAACTGTTGTCTGCAATATTAAGATACATAAATGTCAGTATCTTAAGTTAGTGTCTGTTTCTATCCTCCCCATTTTGCATCAGGCAACCTAACAAACACATTGCTCCCTTGCTTGAGAGAAATACATACCAGGGCGTGAATTCAGCACTACTCTCTGTATAATCATCTCTGCTTTTGCAGCAATTCCACACTGGATTTCTACAAAGGAAAACACTGTTTGAAGGACTGAAACATGAAACAACGGTATGAGGCAAAGTACTTGTAATTTCGAAACTAAGGGTGAAATACGGGCCTTGTCAACTTCGGCATCCATGCCCAAGGATCATATAAAACAACCTCAAATGTAAAAGAAACAAACTTGTGAATAAAGAGTTTCCCTGTTTATCTTGTTAAAGCCATGATTTTATAGTGTCACAGTAGCACCTTCTGTAAAGACTGAAAATTCTAATGTAATGTGCTCCTTGTAAGATCATCACCACCCTGGACTACATTCTAAGAGATGGGTTTGGTTTGTTTCCCTGTGCTGTTTCCACCTAGAAGACACAGATGCAGCTTTGCACGCAGAGGTCAGGTGCAAATAAAAGGCATGCACACATACCAGTAACAGCAGTATGCAGGTATATGATAAAAAGAGATTGTTGCATTTAAGATGCTTCACATGAAACAGCAGGGCTTTCTATTAGCAGCACGTTTTCTCCTAAGAAATGGTCTGGGCCAAGGTGATAAAGAATTAGATCATCATTTCAACTGTTTTACTGAAAAATTTCTCCTTGAATTTCAACAGTTTAAAACAGAACTATAAATCTGTGTTCATGCAACTGTGAGATGCCAATGTAACTAACAGGGAATGGACCTGATTTAGGAGGAGACAAATCATGCTTTTACATACTTCCAGAGCTAATACAAAACAAAAATATTCTTAGTATTCTCAGATAAGTGACATAAATAACCAACCATCACAAGAACCATGGACATTAAGGAATGAAACGTCACAGATGATGCCTTTGTCATAATGTTCAGTTTGCTGACAAGAAGAGCAAACTGTAGTGAAGCTAAACAGATGAGCCTAGAAAGAGTACACCACCACACTTATCCCACACCTTTACTATTTGAACACTGCAAAATACAGAAACTTCCACCTGTACTGTTATAGTGGTTGCATTGCAGTACTTGGGAATACAGCCTGGAGTGCTGAAAACTGTAATTAAAAAGTTATCAGGATAAGATGGGCCTTTCCCTCTCCTCTAAAACCTCCAAGTGACTCAAAGCAAAAGTATCTTGGTCATAAACCAGATAAAGGTTTGACATTTGATTGTGTTTGCACTTGAAAAGCTACTTAGTAAGCAAAAATTATTCCGGGGTTAGTTTCTTTTCAGTATTTCAACATCCAAGGGTGCTACAAGAAAAAAAAAAACAACCAACCAACCAAACCACAAGAAATGAATCTCATATTTGTCTTTACAGCATCACAGCAATAAAAATTAAGTGACCTGCACAATTCTTTGGACACACAAATGCAGGACATCGATCTACAACAAAAGGAAAAAAACTTACACTTTGATCAAGTTACTTGTTATTGTTTAAAACAAAAAACAAGCATTGAAAATACAGGAGTTAATAGAGAAATAAAAATCAATTCTTATACCCACACAGCTGATAGCATCTCTGGAATAAATATACTTATGTAAAACCCTAACAAGAAGGATGACCTAAAATAAACTTTGGCAGATGCTGGGTTCAGCATTGTACTCAGCTACAGACCTCCTGTGGAATCATGGGCATTATCACTTTGTACTTCTTTTATAAAATGCTTCTCAGAACAAAACTCCAAATTCCTCCAGATAACATCTGCCTAACAAAATTACATTCAAGTGGTACAGTTGATACCCCCAGAGCAATCACCTTATCATTTTATACTGCCAGATGTGCCCAGTGCAATTTAAAAGCCCCCCTCCCCATACTCTAGTAAACAATTTGTGCACATCTAGAATTTGGCTGAAATTCATAACCTCTAATGAAACTGCTCTGGACAGAAATGATGAGTCAAGAATGCTGTGTATATAAACCAACAGTGAATTGAGAGCTCACATCAAGTCTGGACAAATCATTCCTCAATATACTACTCACTTTCACTTCAAATCTATCCATGGCATTAAGGGTTTGATCCACTGTTTATAAACCACATAGAAAAGGCAGAACTGCTGTGCAGCTCATGCCTTAAAGAATGGGCCACCGTCAAAAATGCTGACTCAGTTTTCTTATCCTGAAACTTAACACATAGAATTATAGAATCATAGAATAGTTAGGGTTGGAAAGGACCTTAAGATCATCTAGTTCCAACCCCCCTGCCATGGGCAGGGACACCTCATGCTAAACCATGCTACCCAAGGCTTCGTACAACCTGGCCTTGAACACTGCCAGGGATAGAGCATTCACAGGTTCCCTGGGCCACCCATTCCAGTGCCTCACCACCCTCACAGGAAAGAACTTCCTCCTTATATCCAATCTAAACCTCCCCTGTTTAAGTTTGAACCCATTACCCCTTGTCCTGTCACTACAGTCCCTAATGAAGAGTCCCTTCCCAGCATCCCTATAGCCCCCCTTCAGATACTGGAAGGCTGCTAGGAGGTCTCCACACAGCCTTCTCTTCTCCAGGCTGAACAGCCCCAACTTTCGCAGCCTGTCTTCATATGGGAGGTGCTCCAGTCTCCTGATCATCCTCATGACCTCCTTTGGACTTGTTCCAACAGCTCCATGTCCTTTTTTATGTTGAGGACACACAAAACCCAATCTGAACAACAGATGATGAAACGTGATTTTACTGTGCCTAAGACATACTGGAAATACCTGCTTTCTATCACAGTACAGAAAAATAAATATTTATAGAAAAAAGCCAAAGATATTAACATACTAAAAGAAAGACAATACAATACAGAGCAGCTTAGAAAGTTAAGACTGGAAGAAGTAGACAATGTAAGTTCAGACTACTTCTTTGAATGCCTGCCACTTTGAGGAAGCAAAAACTGTTGATTTCCCAGGCCATTTTCACAGCATTTGGCTAAAAAGCCTGTGTGTACTAATTCAACCTGAGGATCTTCCAGATATTGTGAGTGGGTGGACAGAAAGCATGCCTGGCAAGCAAACTGTCACTCATTCTATGACAGCTGTCACAGTAAAATACAGCACTGCAGAAAGACATGTACTTCTAAATATGACTGCACTTACTCTACAGTGGAAATCAGTAACAACATTACACATGGAAATGGTCACTGTAATAACATAGTAAGAAACAATCAAACTTTCCTCACATTATAAACAACATGTGACTAAAGAAAATAAGTAGAGACACCACCCTTCAGTACCATACACTGAGGAAAGTTTTTGAAGAAAGAGATATTTTAAAAGTGAACTCAAGGGGACTTGCATCACATATATAATCCTTTTCAATGTATCTGTAATGCTTGGGTGAAGGATGATTTTGACTATTTTTCTTTTAATGATCAAGAGGAAGCAATACACATTGCTGGTTTTCAGCTTTTAATCTGAGTTGGGTTTACTCTTTAAATCAGATGGAGTAAAAAATTTCAACATCATCATTCTATGCCAAGATCACCTGACTCACCCTCTGAGTACAGAAGGAGCATTAAGCAGTGCAAGAACAGTACCTTTGGGGGAGTCTCAGGCATGTTTTAGTCTAGTTTTATTCTTCCCTCTCTCTCCTCTTGCCTCTTCCTCCTTTTGCAGAGACATATGACAACTGCTTTTAAATCTGTCCAATAAATTCCTTAGTGCTAAAGAGCCCAATTTGCCTGTCCTGGTTGCTAAAATTTCTTGTTTCTGAGACTGCCCATAAGCCAGTTTTCAGTTACATTTTTGCCAAAACAATTCACCTGCTTCCAAGTTGTTAGAGTCATAGCCTAGTGAAAAAAAAGGAAGAACAGGTTGTTTATTCCTTCTGTATCAGGCTTATGCAGCACAGAGGAACCTAAGCAGAGAACAAGCAATACTGGAAGTCTTTTGAAACTGGGGTTTCAAAAAGGCTGGAACAAGGATCCTCAGAGGAAACTCAAAGAAACTTCAAGGACAATGACTCTGAAGGAGAAACACACCAGAAGGAAAAAGGGGAAGGACTGGCACTAAGAATCAGAACAGAAACATGTGGCAACAACTGAAAGGCCAGTAAAGTACGGAAGAGAAAAACAGAATGGGGAGAACTGGAGAAACTGGGAATTACAAACATAACTGAACCAACCAAACTGAGATAGGAATGGCTGGGCAAAAGGCAAAAAAACCCAGTAACTGTAACTGGCAAGGTCAGATGAATGGAAACAGAATGGAAATGGAATGGAAATAGAACCAAATGTACATTAAGCACCAAAGTCTCCACCACACCCCTCAGGGGCTCTACATTTGAAGAATGTTAATTAACTGCAAACTCAGGTTTCCAAAAGGTAGAAGCCAGAATCAAAACTGACTGTCCTGAATGGAGAAAAACAAATGCCATAAACAGAGAAGTACTTTCATGAACTGAATAAATCCGGATTTCCTAACATTTCACATCTCACCACTGAATTCTCTGGTGTGAAGTTCCTCCACAGTGCTTTCTCCATGTGGATTCTCTTGACACACTGTGAAGGGAAGGATGAAGTCCTTCCCTCAAGAAAGAAACAGGTGAAAAAGGAAAACTGACAACAGCAGCAGCATCTTGATCCGGCCATCTCTTTTTGGTTTGGTTTTGTGTTTTTTTAACAAGAAGCCTAGTATCTTTGAGGTTTCTGTCAAATTTGACTGACATACAGAGCAAGAGCAAGTGTACACACTCATATCTACACCCAATTGTGCAAATGTTACTTTTTTCATATTCAGGTGTCAAAAAAGCTGAAAGCTTTCAGATACCACCTCTTGGGCATTATTCTCTTTTTAATAAATAGTTGCATTGTATGAAAATTGTTTAAAAATACCAACACATTATTTTTTCTTAGAATTTCAAGTCAGGAATGAACACAAGAAGGCAGATTGCTCCCAGAAAGGCAGGAGCATCACCTGGTGTGTTTTTGAGAAGCCTGTGATGCAGTATGCAGGCTCCCACATAAGAGCAATCCCAGAGTGTACTGATTATCCACTTTCCTAAGGATGACCAAAGATGCAGTTAGAAATCGCTGCTGTCAGGGTAGAAGCCACGGGATTCCGTCTTGCAGATGTTTCAGTATCAGTTTCAGAAGCTGCAGATAGAACAATGTAGGAGAGAGAAACCGAGAGAGCTCAGTAGCAACGAAGGACGTTGAGTCCTACAAGCAGCAGAACGGCCTGACCTGGGTGCTGAGAGGGCTCCTTTCCCCCGGGCATCCTCCACCACCCAAGGCCACGGCCTGACACAGAGCCCAGCAAACTCAGGTCCACGCTCCCGTTCCAGAGGTCAGCGATCCCAGCGGCTCCCTCTTCCCACCCTCAACTCCGTGCCCCGCGTACCCGGTAGCGAGGAGGCACTAGCCCTGAGGAAACGACTGCTGAGAAGAACATGGCCCTGTCCCGGCAGGCAGGCAGGCAGGCAGGCAGGCAACGGAAGGAGCAACAAGAACACCCACCCCCAAGGCAGAACGGGGCCGGTTTTACACCTGCCACCGGGGCATGCCCACCTCGAGGGGTCGGCGACAGACCCCGTTCCGAGGTCCCGCTCTGCCCGCTCGGGAGCACGACTCCTCTCCCACGACCCCCCGCTCCCCGTGCGGGGTAGGCTGGAGGCCGGGCCCCCCGCCCTGCTGACGTCACGGCCCCCACCCGCGCGGCTCTCCCACTCACCTTGACGGACGCCCCAAGCGCTCTGCCACGCTCGCTCCCCTTGCGGCAGGCGGCCGCGCCCCCTCCCTGAGGCCCCGCCTCAGGCCCCCGTGCGCATGCTCGGAGGCCGTAAACAGGGAACGCGGGTGCTCCCTGCTTAAAGCGGCGGTGGTCGCGGCTTGGGTCCTGGGGAGCGGGAAGGATTTTAGCCGAGTGTGGATGGTGGTCAGCAGCTCAACTCGGGCTTCCTCTTCTTTTCCTGCCCTTTTGCTTCTCCGGTAGCAGGTGCCTGGTTTCCCTGCCCCGTTTCGCAGGCAGCGGCGGCTCATGTCCTGAGAGCCAGGGAAAGGCGCTTGTGAGGGGATTTTCTTGACGAAGGAGGGTGACGCTGAGGGTTCCTTGTGTGTTACAGCGGATGGGATTTTGTTAACTGACGTGGTAGAAAGCTGTATTATTGCTAAAGCTCCAGCAGAGTGGCTCTTGCGTGTGTACGTAGTAAAGAGTCACCTTTACTTGCAGAGCAGGCTGTAGGAGGATGATCTGCATCCTGAAGAGCCAAAGCTTTGCTGTGATGGGGCTTAGGTCCTGGTGCCGCCTGGCTGGATTACGCTGTGTGTACTCGCCCTACGTGGTTGTGACTCACCGTGCTCAAGGGCAAACGGGGCTGTGAAGTGGCCACTGAGTTGGTGGAAATTCCTGCAGAACTTAAAGTGACCAGTTGAGACTGGAAAAACTCTTCCGTATTAATGGGCCTGATGACTTCGTACTCTGCCTCCTGCACAAAGACAGGCAAAGCCTTTCTATTACAGCTTGACCCACAGCACTCTAATACAGCTGTAAGTCAGCATTTTATGTTTGTGCCACAATAATACACCAAATTTTGCATTTCACATTAGTTGAAATAATCTTTGGAACTGGGATGGTCTAGGGAAAAAAGGTATCTCAAGAAGATTTATACCTTCATACTTTATTCCAGCTTGTATCAGTTGATCTAATGACTGGGCAAGTTGCTAGTGTGTAGCACACTGAAACTAAATCTTCAGGGTTTGGAGTTGTCCCCATAGTTTCAAATGGGCATATCTTGTATGGAGAAGGCCTGCATTAAATTGAATGACTGCTAACTTGCGTCATACTTTCTGCAAGAAAAGAGCAGCACAATTATTAGAGGAAATAATTAATTCAGGGACCAGTGTTACATGTCATTATGTGAGCAAACAGGAAAATATGATGAAGTGTATTAATAGAGAACTCCCTGTTAATTAATTGAAAGAAAAGTGGGGAAAAGGTATGCTATTTATAGGCACATATGCATATGTTTTCTGTATATTACATAATGGCAATATAGCTTCAGATACTTTGTAAAAGTACAAAAAGAAACCTCCACTTGAACCCCAGCCCATGAAATGGGCTCTCAACCAAGTACAACCCTCTTTTCTGTTGCCTAACACAGGGTGGTTTGTCCCCTCCACAGATGAGGTTATCCTGAAAGCTGGTTATGGCAATCTGCAGTCTACTGTGCTAACCCGTATGTTCACATGCCCCCATCATCTCTTTTTAAAGTATATGTCAAGCTGTTGAGAAATAAGCTCAGGTGTGAATTTAAAGCTGTAGGTATTCTGTGCTGACTTGCCTTGTGGACACATGTTCTAGTCTAGGAATGACTTTTTGTGGTTTAGTTTAATCCACCTCAGACTGAACTAAACCACATAAAGTCACCCTTAATGTGAAATAAAGCTGTCATACAAGCAGGCCATTGTGGAATATCTGTTACATAACAGATATTAGGGATAGTTACCACATACAAACAAGGTAAAATCAACCTGGCTGTTGTTATTTTAAAGTCAATCAGAGATGGGGCAGAGGAGTAGGGGGCTTGATTTTGGTGAGAGGTGGTTGTACTCATTGTCAACAAACCATTGCTGCCT
The DNA here is from genome assembly GCA_002631895.1 of Agapornis roseicollis. Lineage (NCBI taxonomy): Eukaryota > Metazoa > Chordata > Aves > Psittaciformes > Psittacidae > Agapornis > Agapornis roseicollis. The sequence goes on along the minus strand of NDXB01003337.1, from coordinate 2,351 downwards.
ACCCAAACAGGGGACACCACTTAGCTGAGTCCTACTTCACTGAACAGATACCTGCCCCAGTTCAGGGTTTTCTCTGATGAACTTCAGGCAAACTTTAAAAAAGACTTTGTTCCAACCCCAATGCCATGGCCTGGGACATCATCCACTTGCCCAGGTTGTTTGAAGCCCTGTCCAGACTGGTCTTGAATACAGCCAGGGATGGGGTAGCCACAATTTTTTTGAGCAGTCTCACCAACTATGGAAACAACAAATATTACATATTCTGCCTATACAGTGAGGCTTAGATGTTTTTAAAGTACAAAGTAATCCTGTTCAGTTTCCAAGGTTTGCTGGGTCATGGGTCATATTGACAAGAGTATGTAATAATAATTCACCTTTCACATATTTCCATGTTCATAGGTAGCTCACAATCTTGGCAGATGTATGCCCTTTGTTAGTTTTAATTAATATCGCTATAATACGTAGTCTTAAAAATCTGTATAGATTAATAATACAGATTATGTATGTAACTGAGGTGCAGCTGTGTTTTGGCCATCAAAATTCTCTGGGGTATGCATGAGCTCTGAATGAAACCAGATACTTTAGCCTATGTATGTAAGGAACAAAGCGATCTATGAGGTCTCTCAATAAACAACATGGATTCTGTGGATGGGAATCATTGGTTATATTACTCATTCCAACACAATTTAAATCTTTCTTTTTGATACAGTAAATCTCTTACATGATAGTAAAATAAGACCATCTTCTGCTGTGGGGAATCAGTTTCTAGACTGTGCATGACATGCTGTGGTATGGAATAACCCTTTGGCTAGTTCAGGTCAGGTGTCCTGTCTCTGCTCCCTCCTGGCTTCTTGTGCCCTTCCTCGCTGGCAGAGCAGGAGGGACTAAAAGGTCCTTGATCAGGGTAAGCATTACCTAGCAACAACTAAAATATTGGTGTATTATCTGCACTGTTTTCAGACCAAAGCCAAAACAGCACTGTACCAGCTACTAAGAAGGAGAAAAAAAACTGTTACAGCTGAACTCAGGACAGTATCTACCCCTTATCCTATACCATTCACAACATGCTCAGATCCCACATTTTTCAATATATCATTGCTTTTTTGTCTTTTAATATATATCCATATATATACATACACACAAAGAGATGGGTATCATTCCTTAGAATGGACCATCCCTATAAAGTTCACTGGCTATTTTCACCCAAAGTTAGGGGTACAGAAAGTTAGAGAAGCATTTTTTAAACTATTCTGCAGAGAAATGGTGAAATGTTGCTGAAGGTATATTGAAGGTATCTTGAGAAAAAATGTGCCTTTTCCATTGATAAAATGTCCTTATGGAAGAACTTGGTGAGTGGTATCTCTCCATGCACTTGGGTAACAAAACCAGTTCAGTTGTCCTACAAATTCTAAAGCAGTGTTTCAGGTTGCAGTAAGAGAAAATATTGCAAAATCATCTGTAGTAGACTTGATGTTTCTGGTTTTATAAACTATTGGCTTACTAGGCTTCAGTTAAGTTTCTTACCCTCATCACTGAGCCAGAAGAACAAAGACAGGAAAGCTCCTTTGTTGCTTGGTGCAGTGGTAACTAAGAGCCTGAAGTGCTGCTGAGGGTAATATGAGCGAACCCCATATCTGTGTGGAATGTTTTAAGAGCTTGCAGATGATTCATTTTGCAGTTAAGCTCTGGATGCAATAACTTCAGCAGAGGATAGTAACACATTAGGTCATTACAGCATTTGCAGTGACTATTTGAATCAGTGTAAGTAATCCAATATATGAACTGAAAGCTTTAGCTTGAGACAGCTGCTGAGGTCAAACTGAGCTATTCAGCTGACTTTGTCACTGACATACCATGTTGTTGAGTGCAGTTTAAAAGTGATTTGTGAGGAGCTCAGCTGTCTGTTGGCTGAAAATGTTGGAAAAGGAACAGCAAGTTAGCATCCAACTCAAGTTATGCCATTTAGTTCTGCATTGTCTCCGCTTTTGCAGGTTTTGTTCATACAGATCCTGTTTTATAAAAACCAGCCAACCCCATGTTGTACCCCTGATGGAATGAGAATAAGCTCAAGGCTTCCCTAGATGTTTCTGGGAAAGTTTTGCTGGTGGCCACTTAGCTGTCATGTGAAATTAGCACCAATCACAAAATGGGCTTCATCAGTACAGATAAGTAAACAGACCAGAGAAGAACCTGTTGCTACTTGGTTTTCTGTGATTTAATGCTTGGGAATGCCCCAACCTGTCTGTCGTGGTTTAAACCCACGCAGCTCGTTCACTCACTCAACCCCCCTGGATTGCCCTCCCCTGCTTCCAGAGAGATGGGGGGAGAATCAAAAGAATGCAACTTCCACA
>NDXB01003336.1:24076-44468 GCA_002631895.1 Agapornis roseicollis | reverse complement strand
TATATATAATACCAGTTCATACTATCACTTAAATAAATAAATTTAGGAAATTATGAGCACTTTCAGCACAAGCTGTTTCCCAAAATGGCAGCTTGAACAAGCAAAGAAAGTGTTATAGAGATGAATTTATTAAGAAAAAAAGGTTAAAAAAAAGGTTAAAAATGTGAAGGTGTTATTGCATTTAGAGGTTTGAGTTTTCACCAAAAATGAACATAGAGGTTGCATGGTTTTTCATTACTTTCACTAGAAAGTAGTGTGGCTAAGCAAATTAGTTAAAGCTGTTTAGAGAACTAAATATGACTGCGGGAGGATAATTTTAGTGCCTAATCTCACACAGTCATGCCAAGCTAATTTTATTCTCCCCTTTCTCCTTTTAACTCAATGGATTTATATAAAATTTAGATACTTACTTTCTCCCTTTACAAATATATATATAGAGTGGTATATATACTGTATATTAATATAAATATAAATATTTATATAGCTAGAAACCTGTAATATTAAAATACAGTAACATATTTAATACAGTAAAGTACCTAAAATATATATTAACTGGGAGGAGGGAACAAAACTAAATGTCAGTTTGAACTGTTGATTCCTTTCTTTTGCACATTGTGTGTCTGGTAACACCTCTAACTTTCTACCAGCCTGTTTTAACCTATTTAAGGTGTAAACTAAAAGAAATCAGTTATGTGTTCTGACATGGATAGTCATATAATGTTCATTGATACATTCTCTGTTTAAGTAACTTACATATTATTAGTTGTGCTATGACAGAAACTAAAGCGTGGTTTGTTTTGTTTTAAATTTAAAGCTTCTGTTATGGTAAATATCATCTGTATATATTGATATGGGCAAAGCAGAGTTAATCTATTCCCTGTGAGTGTTAAAAAAGGGATTGTGATGGTTTTTCATGGACAGTCTCTATTTTTAGACCCTGGCTATTATCAGAGGTATGATCTGAATAGGAGAATAAGACATAATGGGTAGCCTTTCATAACAATTATTTTTCTTGACTTTTTTCAGCTAATAATAGCCAACTTTTAATTTTCCTTTTTCTCTGGAAGACTCATCTGAGTTTTCATCATTTTTAGTGTTCTCTTACCCCTCAAAATAAGAATCATCACTTCTGGTATCATCGATAGAACATTGTAGTGCAGGGAGCATAAAGACAAACATCTGTCCAAAGTAGTCATTAAATGCTCATTACTTTCTTGCTAAGTAGGGTCATAGTGACTTTGAATATAAGCTGCAGGATATGAATATGCCGCACCAAAACAAGCTAAACCGAGGAAGAAATTACCAAAGCTTTGCTTTTAGTAATGATATCCTATTTTTTACTCAACACTTTTTTATATATATAAGAAAAAAACCCCAAGCTTTTTCTTTCTCTGTGTTTTGTCAGGAGCTGTGATTCTCAGAAAGTAAATGTAGAGCCTAATGAACATTTAGCTACAAAGACTGGTTGCTATATAGCATTTAATCAGAGCAGCAGCAAAAGTGTATGTGAGGCTGTAAGGGAACTTGTAATATCTACAGACACAGCAAAACAAGCTAGGGACAAAGCAAGGTCTGATCAAGTACAGCTTCACCCTCTGCTTCAGATTTCTCTTTCTACTTTTGAATGAAGTCAAATGCAAAGGTTTTCGTGAATGTTTAGCTTACATTGTATACATTTTAGTTGTAACTGTTAACATAAATTGATGGATTCTCCAAATAGATGATTACTACTTAGATATACTTGCAGTAGGTGCACGTGCATATAAACTGGTGAGTGTGGGCTCACAAGCCTGTATGACTGCATAAACCAAGGACCCAGACAATAGCCATCACCTCCATGCGGTACAAGCTACAAACAGGGTATGGTTTGCAAGCATCTCCCTGCAGCTTTTGATCACCTCTCCTGACTTCCACACGCTGTATTTCATGGTCTGGCTCCCTGTGGGGTTGCATGAGGGCAAAGAGTTTTCTGTGGTGGTAGGAGGGACAAGTCTTACTCTTGTTTTCATTTAAAAACACATTGGGACTGCAGTTTTGGAACCACAGGAGAGGCCCTTCATTATTTCTTTTGTGAGAGTTGAGGATCACATAAACCCAACCATAATGGCTTTTTTATAATATTGAGTGACACTATTAAGAATTTGGTTTCTAAAGTTTAAGTAGATGTTGTTTGTGATGGAGAAAATTCAGTAACAGCATGCAGATGCTGTCCTTAAACTGTTCCTGGTTTATGTCCTTGAAGAATTTATGTGGAGAAGGTTAAACTTAATTGAATATAAAGAGTCAGGTGAGAAATATGTGAGGAATCTGCTGAATTACTCTTCTACCTGCAATGCTATATTTTAATGTAAAGCAACTCTTTGTGTTAAGTATTCATACATCCTAGCAGGTAAGGTAGAAGGACATTTGTTGATCCTGGAACAAGCAGGCAGTACAGGGAAGAGAGTAACAGCCCTCAGCACAGCCTGAGGAAAACAGCAAAACAATCAAGCTGTAGTGATGGGGGGTTTCAGTTTCCCAATATGAACTGGAAAAACTGAAAACCATGGCACAATGAAAAATAAAATTATAGAAGAAATAAGAAGTTATTGACCTGTGGTGTCAGGATCCTAATAGGACTTGTCCTCTCCAATTTCAGCAAAAATGTAGTTAGTAGATTAGAAACAGCAGAACTACCTGGTTCAAGTGACCCCATGATTAAACTCTATATAACTTAGAACACTAAGCCAAATACATCAAAAGCACAATATGAATTCTCAAAGGTCTACATTAAAGGTATATGAAAAAAAAAAAAAACAACCTGCAAAAAATGGGTAAAGAAACAATAATGGGAAACACTTTTTGTGAAGAATAAAAGGTTTTCTGACATTTCCAAGGTGAAGTATTTTGGGGAAAGAAAGATAATGACATGATTATGGGAAATTCATTCCTACAGTCTGACTATTGTACTTTCTTTAAACTCTTAATTTAATAAATGTGTTCCATTACTGAATTCCTGCTAAAATCATTGTGTGAGAGCTATAGCTGCAGCCATACCTGGGAGATTGGGGACACCAATAATTTTCTATTCATATTCATTTGATAACCATAGAAGGGTTGCTTAGGAGATGGGTATTCTTCCATTAAGTGATTTAACCTCAGTCCTTGACTGCAGCAAGGAACAGCCTTTATAAAGTTTTTTGGTTTATGGTTCTGACATCACAGAAAGAAGATAAGCATCTAGGGTTTCAGCTGGAGAGAAACTGATGCTTCTAGAGATGTACTGGACATGGTTATGCAGCTGTGGTATTTATACGTTTGTATGATGTGTCTGCTAAAATGAAACCATTATCAATACAGACCCTTGAACCATCTCTGGTTAGGTTTTCAACTTAGCACACTGTATGTTGTGTGAATTTGTCTTAAAACTAACTGTGCGGTCATACTTCTTCAAATGATTTGAATCTTCATGTTTTTCTTTGCCGCTGTAATTCAATCATGTAATTGGACCAAATATTCCAACAATGGTTTAAAATGGAGAGACTAGTGTGAAATTTGTGGCAGGAATAGATGAAATGGCAAACTGTAGATACTATAGGGTATCTTCTACATGGTAGGTAGGGTATTTTTCCTTTGTCCCACTTTACTCACGTAATTCAATGAGGAAAAACTTATCTCAGCCCTTGTGGAAAATTAGTTGGAGAAAAAAAAAGTAATTCTTAGCATGCTTAAAATTCAGATAAAGCCACAACATCTTTCCATTTCTATATACTGTTATGTCATGTAGAAAAGACAAAACTAGACATAATTTAAGTGGGGAGAACTCTAGAATGACTATGCAGAAAAATGTTACTGATGCTAATCTTTGCAAAGCCAATATTTTTGTAATTGGCATCTAATAATGTCTGTAATTTAAACAAAATCAGCAGTTTCCCATCAGCAGTTTTAACTTTTTAACTGTAAAATAGCACACAACTTATTGCAAGGTTGGTAAATGCTTTGAAGCATTCAGATTCTGCTGTGAGACTCCTATTTATGACCAAGATAAAGTAAGTTTCACAGATTATAAAACTCCCTGTTGCTGAGATACCTCCTTATAGCCTGTCCTACATTTCAGTGAGTGTGGGCTGAGGGTTTCTTTGTGGTTTGTTTGCTGGGTGGGTGTTTTGGTTTTTGGGTTTGGGTTTTTTTTGGTTGGTTGGTTTTTTGTGTGTGTGTTTGTTGTTGTTTTGGGTGTTTGTTTTGGTTTGGTTTAGTTTAGTTTGTTTGTTTTCCCAGATGACAGTCTCTCATCTTATTTTGTATTTCTGGGTTTTTTTTTCCTTTAATTCAAGTTATATAGTACCTAACAGCTTCAATGTGCCCAGGATGGTATTAAAGTCAAAGCCAATAAAATGGAAAGGAAAAGAAGTTAAACAGATATTTAGGAATTAAGTGGGAGGAGGAGGTGTCTTTGTACACTAGAACATCATAAAAATGCTGACAATGTACAGTATTATGACATGATATCAAAGTGTTAATCTCATTTCTAAACTAGTTGTAATGTTCTCTATAGTAGTAGGGAGGCTATTCTTGCACATCAATCTGCTTGAACATCTGAACTATCAATCAGTAGCCAGGGATCTAGGTCATGTCTCTTCTTTCCCCCTCTCTTTTTCTATAACTAGTGAAGAGCTTGCCTTGTGGCCAGTGGTACCATGTGGGGAGTGAAACTGAAGCCCTTTCATAATTTACTGTGGGTTGATCTGCTTGTGGCCTTCACACAATTTTAGACTCCTCTGCTTTGCACCTTGCTGAGCTATTGCCTTTACAGTATTGCCAAAAACCCTGTTCCTAATTCTCAGACTTCCAGGGGAAACCCTGACAATGGCAAAGCAAAAAGACAAATATATGCCTAGTGTGAAACTTTCATGGCCTCCTTTCATCTGTATTTGTTGTTTGAATTATCAGGTCTTTTTCCTGGGTTGCCAGTAAGCCTTCCAGAGATGTAGAAGTTGTCTTCTGATAAGGGCTCCTTTCAAACCAGACTTCTCCCTTCATTTCAATGTTTGTGTTTCTCATCAAATGTTTCAAAATAATTTTAAAAAATGCTTTGAAAAACATAAAAGGATTAGAAACATCACTTTGCTAGGAAACCTTAAAGTATTTGTTGTATAATAGTTGAGTGTAAGTGTATGAACTGCTATCTTCTGATTCTTGATTAAATACCTTGCTGTGAAGGCTATTGCTCAGGCTAGTTTGGTTTTCACTGTCACTGACCAGAAATGCAATCTTACCCCTGAGAGAAGTGATGGAGCAGAAGTGTTGGAAAACTGCTTTGTGTTAAGATTATTTTTCATACCATGGTTTTAAAAGCAGTCTTTGAGAGTTAGTTCTGCTCATTTCATAGAAATTATAAGTTATGGCAGAGCAATTCCAGAGCATGCCTGAAACTTACAGCTTTTTTTAATGCCAAAATAAATATCTGGATTTAAAAAGAAGAATCTGCCTCAGATATCATTTCTGGGATCCTGGCAGGCATTCATATGGATGTACATGGCAGAGCATTTGCTCTGTAGCTCAGAGACATAACAGGTTGAGAGGTTTTCCACTTGTTCAATTTATGAATTAATATCTAGATCAGCTAAAGAACGACATTTTCTGAACATCTATAGTTCACATCAAACATATGCAATGCCATATGTTTGGTTTTTCATAAACTGAAGGTTTATGAACTTTTTTATTAGGAAAGCTACCAGAGCTAATATTAAGCATGAGGTGGTATGTATATACTGTGCACTCTTATGCCACCAAACCAGAAAAGAAACAAATCAAAAGTTTAAAAATAAGTTTTAAAAAATCAACAAATCCCCCCACCTGGCCATTACTATTTGTGTAGAGAGGTGTGGAATTCCTGTGAAACATATAGCTGTATCCCCTACTAATGTGGTCCAAGCCCAGCCAGTAACTCAGCTCTATGCAGCCACTTGCTCATGCCTCTCTTTTTCCTTCCACTCCAGGCAGATGGGGAGGAGAAACAAAGTAAGCCTCACATGTTGAGATAAGAACTGTCCAGTAACTAAAGTATAATATGAAACTACTACTACTGTATTACTAACGATAAAGAAAATAACAAAGGGAGAGAATATAAAATTAAAAGGGAAAGGAAAAAACAATAAACAGAAATGATGCACAATACAGTTGCTTACCACTTGCTGACCCATAACCAAGTACTATACCAGCTGCTAGAAAAGAGAGAAAAATAAATGTTACAGCTGAAACCACGACAATGTACTAGCAACTACAAACCAGAATATTCATTGTCTTACCCTGCATAGCAAATTAAAGTGCTATTTCCAGGTATTTGCTCTTTACAGCTCTTTGGGCAGAGTGGGGAAAAGATGGGTAGTGATGCACTGTCAGAGAACAAGCAGGCCCTCTCCAAAGTGTAATTTTAACAAGTATTGTCTGGGTCTCTCTTATTGCATATCTCATGTTATCTGTTACTATTTTTGTACTGTAGATATTTAGCCTCTGCTCATTTGATATATAACTCAGTGTAAATAAGCTTTTAAGTATACGATGATAAAATATCAGAGAATACTAATTTTCATAACAAATTTTATCTTAGAGGAAATGGTCTGAAAACTATGCATTATACAGTATAGGCTTTGTACTGCTGGTCCATGTCAGCTTACAATCCTGTCAGCCTTACAAGATTATATCACTACATGTGTTAAGAACAGGATGGAGCAGAGTCATAAAATGCAGTCCTCAGGTACACCTGTATAATGAATATTTAAGGCAGAAATTCATCCCAAAACAATTAAGCACCCAAGTATGTTTGAGTAGCCTGCAAATTTGCACGTATGCCTTTCATGAGCACTTTGGCGTGCTCAGGCAATGTACCAATATTTCCTGCTAGTAAATGAGCAAAACTGGCAGCAGTTGCCCCACCTTTAAGGAGCTTCTTGGTTTACATCTGTTGCATCCAGCTGCAGTCCTGTTTTTCAAGAAATTGATTTCTCCATTTCCTCCTCCGTCCTGCCCCACTGCTCCTTGTATTAGTCTTTCTCAAGCTGACAGGTATAGCCATAGACATCCTAGATAGCTCTTAAGTCAGCAAAGGGGCTTAGTGGTGCTCTTATATCACCAGTCCCATCATCCTCAGCCAGAACAGCCCCAGACACATAAATAACTTTTTTCTGCCAGCATGTTAGAAAGCACCACAAGGCAGCATCAGTAACTGCATGTTCTATGAAAAATGTATAGAAACAATGAGTTTATATTATAGTACATTTTAAAGGCCAACATCTGGTTCAGCATCGTTGCACACCCTTTTTGGTAGATATTGGCCACAGTAACCCTGCAGCTGCTGCACTATGGGTTGGGATCCTGGCAAGTGCTGTGGTCTCAGGAACCACTGCAGGGCTTGATCCAATAGATCAATAGATCAATAGAGGTGTCTGCCCTAACCTTGAAGTTGGTACCAGATCAAAACAGCCTGTGAGTTGTCACTTAGTAACAAACTTGGCTACCTATAGGGCAGGTAGGAGGACACAAGTTGACTAAATATAGGTTCCTACAGGTAAAAAATAATTGGGTGAAGGTCAGGTGCATGTCTCTTCCATGAACAGCTGAAGCAAGCTCTCTGACAATGTTAGAGTGCTAAATCTGAATCAATGTAATTCACTGCGCACATCTGCTTTAAAACACTGAATAGGATACTATAATAAGCTTGAGACTTTTAATTTGGAAGAAAAAAGCCATGAACTATGTGGCAAGAAACCAAAATAATTTCCAGATTCTTAGACTCCTGAAAATGTTTTCTGAGATGGGACAGAAAACTGCTGATTTGTTGAGGTTTTTTGAATGTATTTAGCAACGGTTTTAACGTGTCCATAAAAACTCTAGGGGAATTAACAGCATTCAAAGTTCTTTACAGTGTTAGACACAAGTTGTAATTAAAAAATAATTGTAGCTGTTAGTTTATGCCTAACTACAGGTAGCTTCTCATTAAATCAATGCTTCACCATTTATCTGATTGACTGGTTTCCAATTTCTGTGATATTTTGCATAGTAACTGAAAAGTAATGCATTCATTGTTTCAGAAAATTCTGAGTTGTCACAGCAAGAAATGTGTTCAGCCAATAGAATTTAAACGTATTCCAATTAGGATTGAACTAAGTCCTAAAACTCCCTTATTAAAAAAACACAACCCCCAGACAAATATGAAAACATAACAACTTTATTCAATGTGGTTGAATGCCTGCATTGTATTGATTAATAATTCCTGGATATTTTCCTTAAGCAAGAATTGGGTGTTTTGAAAAATCAGAGATTGTTTGGGTTTTTTTGTTTGGTTTTGGATGGTTTGTTATTTGTTTTATCAAAATTATCTTGATTCGAGAAAAGTCACAATTTCTGTCTAGTGGGAAACTCCAGTATTCCAACATTCTTTTTTCCTCTTACCAAATCTGGTCAAACTTGAAATACTGAAATTTCAGCCAGTTGTGTTAACAAGAGGAAAAAGTAATCAATGTGGAAACACTGAAATACATTTTCTGAGTGATTTCAATATTGAATTGTACTTTCTATGGTAGTGATTTGCCCCACTGAGTTGTAGTTCAAAAGTGTCATGGACTCATTCTCCCGTCTTTGCTTCTTGAACTGATTGCACCTCCCTAGGTGTAACCTGTGTGTACCAGTGAGAGAATTCTCTAAGGGGAAAGTTAATCGACAAGGCCGTGGGGGACAGGATGCAATAAACGATGAAAGGAGTTTTCTTCAGGACATGGCTGGGAGAACAACTTGGAGTGATTTGCTGTTTAATGAAATAACAGTGAAGGAAACAAACATCAGTCCAACATCAAGCAAAGGAATTTGCTGGAAAAATAACCCCAACTCATTTCTGCAAGTGATACAACTTAAAGTCAGAATATTGGAAGGCACTGAATCAATCAGCTAGTGGAAACTGTGCTGACTGTATTAAGATTTTTAGCTGTGTATGCAGAAAGGAATTGAATCCCAAAGGCTATGCCTGCATTGCACCTAGGACTTACGGTCTACACATAGGCGCACCTCCCATCATCAAGAGGGATGACAGTGGAGACTCTGTGCACCAACATAGGGCTGTGGGGTGGCTGCAGCATCCAGATCAGGAGCAGGTGTAACAGCTGAGTAGAGCAGAATGATGGTGTTGCAGAGGTTTGTCTTTGGTTCCTATCTGTAATTCTTCTAGTCATCATAATATGTTGATGTATCAGTTTGGAAATATGCTAGATGATATGGATGCTTTGATAGAGCAGCTATGAAGTTGGATTTATCTGACCTCAGCAAGTTTAGTAAGATATTTGTAAGATTGCTGCAATCCTAATGATGTTATTAGTATAGGTATGATATACACAGTAGTGAATTACAGTTTAATAAATAGAATAAAATGCACTGTAAAGCAAATGCTTTATAGCTTTAAATGAATATAAGAAATACATGGATTGGTTTATGAAATGGCAGGCTTTAAAATGTGTTCTCCTGTTCTTTCCCTGATACAGTGGTTTCAACATCAATTAATATCATGTCCTGCCAGGCCACAGAGATTGTGCAGATGAAAAGTCTGGCTGTTGCTTTGGGTCAGGAAGAGAGGTTGTAGCTCTCTCAGTGACTGTTTTTTTGTTTTGTTTTGTTTTGTTTTGTTTTTTTTTCACTGAAGAATAGATTTTATCAGAAAACTCCTGCCCAGCTCTAACTTTTGTTGATACACGCGGAGTAGTTTTCTGGTAGGGCACAGCCATGAAGTGTTAATTCTCAGTTGAGCCTGGGCATGGACACAGTCTGCTTCCAGTGCCCATAGCCTTTCCTAGCTGGGAGGCAGCTGTGGTGGAGGCTTCAGGACACACTAATTATCTCCATCCAGACAATGCTTACCAGCAGAGCAGTCCACAGAGGTCTCTGGTCTCAGCTCAGGTTTCACTTCCATGTTAATTTGGAAGAAGGTAGTAAGTATCTAAGGAAAATACGTCCTTTAAGCAATGCTTAGTGGGCAAAAGGTATATTCAGATGTTTTGTTGTTTTCTGAAAGTTGCAATAAGATTTCATTGCAAAAGTATTCATGTCTTTTTATTCCTTGTCAAGCTTCTTTTTTATGCTTTATTATTTTTAAGCAATGGAAAACATACACTTTTTTAGCAAAATGTATTCTAAGTTCTGTAGGTTTTGTGTTTGTGTTTATTAAAATGTGCAAAGCATCAGATTACTTACAAGCTTAAAATTACACCAGTCCTTAAATACCATGCTTATTGGACATGTGAGAAATTCCAGGAAATCAAGTGCTGGTGGTCTGATTATAGTAAAATATTTAATTTCAGAACTAATCCCTTGCTCATCTCTCCTTTGTTATTAATGTATGTTACATAATAAATGCATCACGATATAAAGACAGCACAGCGAACAGTTAATCCCTGGCTAGCTGCAAGTGCTTTCTGGACCTTGTGCTGCAGCTGCGAAGCCCCTCACCGTGACCGGGGAGGCAGGCGCAGCAGCACCAGATGGCCCTGCAGACAGTCGGCATCGAGCCAGCAGAAGCTCGGCTGAAGCCCCATGAGCCAGAGCTGGTTTCGTCCTGTGGATTCCACTCTACGCAGCTCAACACTCAGTTCCTGGGAAGGCTTATTAGCTCTGGCACCATACCACAGGAGTTTAGAGCATTGGCTTGGGACCATTGCTGCGCTTGGGCTAATAAGATCCTACCACAGCAAAGTGCCAATGAACACGGTACATTTCAGAGACAATTCAGTGGCTGTATGAGGAACCAGCCTAGGTCAGTCGAGGACAGATCTGAACTGCGGCTTATGAGCCCTGCTTGATTCCAGCTGAGTCTACAGAGCCATTTAGATCCCTGCAATATGTCTATAATCTTGGATTTTTCATTACCCAGACTATTCCACTCCCCTGTTATGTCGGGTATCAGAGAGCTGACTGTAGCTAGCAGGGTTAGGTTACTTATAAATACTTGAACTGTTTGACTCTTTTTTTCTTGAGTGATTTTTCTTGCATCTTTGCACTTGACTAATTTCACACTGCTGCTAGTTGTTGCCTTTAGTATTCTATTTGTGTTTTCCATTCTACTAGTACCAATATAAGCACCTTCACCAACATTACTGCTAATGACTTTCCCTTCTTTTCATCAATAAAACACATATTCACTGGAGTGACAGTAATATCATCTGCTAGAGACCACGTTACTCTTAATAAGACAATGCAAAGAAAAAAGAAAATTTATTTCAGCCCAGCAGCTGTAGCAGCACTTTAATACTGGTGTGCCTGTTGGGGAGGGGGAGTCGGCTTTCTTCTTCCTTCCATTTTTGGAAATGGGTTTGTGGATCACTTGCTACAGCTGCATTACCATAAGCTTTAAGAGGTTCATTTTGTCTGTAATATCTATGCACCAAATATGTCAAAACCAGATATACCAGATAAGAAGTATTTTGATAAGCAACATGAAATACAGCTTGTGAGAGGGGGAAGGGTATGGGGGGCTTATCCACTGGTAGCTGCTTTCATCAGCACCTAGTCAGAATACTCTATCTCTACCATAGAACAAAAGCATTACTTTTAATAATGTTCATATGCAAGGATCACTGGCAGAAGTCTGTGTAAGCAGTAGTGATAGAGTCTGGTTGTATATGCATATCTGACTATTCATGCATGTATCTCAGTGGCCAGCCCTCACCAATGTGGTGTGGAACGGCATGCCAAGTACATAAATGTAACAGAGTTTTGTAGGATACAAATGATAAGTGGGCCTTTGACAACTAATCTGACTCTTTCAAGAAGAAATGAAAAAAAAATTACTATAGTGCCATTTGTTTTGTGTGAGCTTTGTGGTAAATGGTATATTAGCCTGTAATCTTTTCTGTGGTCAGAAGTGCTAGTGTGCTTGTCTATGGGCATCATAATTTGAGCAAAATAATCTACTGTGTTTTGTAGATTTGTCTGTGTTTGTGTCTTTGTCTGTGTTCCCTCTTCTGGACAAAAAAAAACTCAAAACACAGAAGTGTTCCTTAGTCGCCTAAATCCTCAGTTTTTACAAAGCCAGCTTAATCATATTAATTTACATACATGAGAAAGTAGCTGGTCTACTGATTAGGCAGTGGGCACTGGGCCGTGTAAGGAGACAATGTCACTCCTGCAGTGCAGTGCAGAGGGAAGCTACCAACAAAAGGTTATGTTTTGGGGTAGCATGTTGATTGTAAGCTTCCTCAACCCCCCTTTTCTACACCAGCTCTGTTTTTTCCAGTTCCCTGCAGCAGCAAATGACTGTGCACATGGCTGGGTGTGAACACAGAAATAAGAAGCTTTGTCAAGCTGATGAGTTGCAAGTAACTTGAATTTTCAATCTTTTTCCTAGGAAAACTGGTAATATTTTTTTTGTATGAAGTTCCTCACAGCTGCAGTCTGTATGAGCACAATCCCTCAAGTGTACGTGTAGGCTATTGCAAAGTAATAAAGTGCTGGACAACCACTGGCTACTTTTTAAAATAAAAAGAAAATTAAAGCCAGCAAACAAAAAATTGTCCAGCCAAAATCCTGTTTGGAATGTTTCGGCAGGATAAGGATCTTCAGTGGGTGCCTGCTGCCAGGGCTCTTTGGTATCCCTGATTCCAAGCCTTGGCTATTTTTGATTTTATTGAGTTCTCACTACAAGAGGACCATTTATATGCTAAGACACTTCAAAGAAGTAACAATGATTAGTGTGCCTAATCCGGATCCTAAATAGTGGAGATTAAACACCTCTGGACATTTCTTTAAGCCAATAGAAATAAAAATAGATCTTCTCTACTCTAATTATGACTGGAGGCCATTATTATAACATTCATGATGAGTTTTGCTTTCACCACAAGTATCCTCAGTAGATGCAAACATATGTAGTGAAAGAAAAACAACGTAACACCTTAAAAAGAGAAAGAATTGTGATAGAGCATGTAAACAGCAGACAAAACAAGATAGGTCCCCGACAATAGAAAGGAATATGTTAACAATGAATAAAATAGGGTAAAAAGACAAGATTATTTGCATACAATCATAAGATGGAGTAAACCAACATTTTATTTTTTAGTTTTATGTAAAGATTTTAATTGTTGATTTATAGCTAAGTTGCCTAAAAAGAGCATACTTTTAAGTATGTACTTCCAAACATTAATATAAGCACTTGCCATATGTTTCTAAAATGATAATTATAAAATGGGCCTTTTAATGGCTGAGATTTTGTCTAGAAATTATGCCAGTGAAGATTCCTATAATAGTTCAAACGTGCTTTATGCTTTTGGGGCATTAAGTTTCAATCCTGCTGGGTTTCGTTGTATAAAATTCCTATTCATAGAGTAATTCTAATTAATTCCTGGTCCTCCTGAAAGGAATTTCCCCTTGTCCAAAACCTTTCAAGGTAATGGAAGCATCTTTTAAAAGTACAGTAATAATCCTGTGAAGCTGCAGTAGCTCTAAAGATAGTTTCAGTTGTGTACTAAAATTTATACAATCGATTGGCTTTCATAGCATGGCTGACCTAGCAAACAATCCCCCAGGCTAAAAGTTTGTATGACCATTAAAGCTAGTTGTATGTTCACTTATCCTACTCAAGGGATATTGCTCATAAAATTTAGAAACAACATAGAAACAACACTCATAGTACAAATTTTGCATTCTAAGAGTCAACCCATGTCTTTCTTTGAGTCAAATAAGCATGGGTACAGTCTTCCTTGGCCCTTCCCTCGATTACAACTATACACAAACAATAAAGCTTTCTTTTAGCAGCACGGTTTTCTTGCATCAATGGTCAACTAATGCAAGACAAAGCAGAAGCTGTTTGAGGAAGAGGTACTCTCCATGTGATGTGCCTAGGAAGAATTGCAACAATCATTCATGTTACTTATCCCTTTTAATCAGTGGCTATTGTCTCCAGTTTGCTTTTTCCTTTAATTAATTTAATTCCTTTAAGAAGTTTGCTTGAGTATATATAGGCTTATGTTGGTTGCAAATATGATAAACCATTCCTATCCAAGCAGAGAAGGGTTCTGTGGGGTATAAGAGTGTATATAAACATCAACTGTAGAAATCCAACTATTAAAATACGTGCTGGAGCTCTGTATCTCTGAGCAACGCTTCTGGGTTTGCATTGTTTATGCATTTATTTACTTCCTACCTTTTTGGTTTGGAGACACTGACTCATCAGCTACGGTCAGGATTTGCCCTTTCAGAGTATGTCCAACAAGTACATGGTTAATTCCTAGGAGATTTTGTGCTAATCATGGGCATTAGTCTAGGGTGAGGATACAGAGGTTTTCTGACTCCCCCTGAATGTGGAAGATGCTGGGTGAATGTGCTACAATCTGAAAAGGCACACACAATGTGGTGGGTTGACGCCATCAGCTTGGAAGTCAAGTTTTCCTGTTGTCACTCAGCACATCATGTGCTTTCATGTACAAGCTGCTGCCTGTTCCACACAGCCAATCAATTACCCTTGCTCATGATTTCAAAGCATTTGTTCCTTAAACTAGAGTTCTTAGCAAATGGGAGACAGACAGGTCTTTTGGTGAGTTCCTGTGCAGACACAAATAATTTGGCCTTAGATACAGAGTCATAGAATAGTTAGGGTTGGAAAGGACCTTAAGATCATCTAGTTCCAACCCCTTTGCCATGGGCAAGGGCACCTCACACTAAATCATGTCACCCGAGGATACTGTTGGCTTTCTGGGCTGCGTCTCACACTGCAGGCTCATGTTCATTTTCCCATCAACCAATGCCCCCAAGTCCTTCTCCACGGGCTACTCTGAATCTTTTCCCTCATATTTGATGAATGAGTATGTATACAGGTCTTATTTTTAATTCAAGGCAGCATTTGGTGTTAATAGTTTGAGTAATTTACTTTAGGTTTTGGGTGTGTTAAATATGCTTCCAGGTTACTTCACACTTTCCCAAGAGGTTGTTTTAAAACTGTATATTAGATGTTTATAATTTTAAGAATTATGTAAGGAGAAAGAGATGTGCTACCGATGATATAGGTTATGAAACAAATTGCTATTTGCAAATGTACATGCTAACTGGATAGCATAAAGCCATTTGCAATACTTCTGATGTTTCAGTTTGTCCTGGGTTCAGCACTAGCAGTCATTTTTATTCCTTCTTAGTAGCTGGTGCAGTGCTGTGTTTTTGACTTTCGGCCTGAAAACAGCACTGATAGTTGTTGCTCAGTAATGTTTACTCTGACCAAAGACTTTGTGATTCTCATGCTCTGCCAGGGAGGAAAGGAAGCTGGGAGGAAGCAGAGACAGGACACCTGACCCAAACTAGCCAAAGAGGTATTCCATACCACAGCACGTCTTGCCCAGGATGTAACTGAGAGTTACCTGGAAGGGCTGGTTCACTGCTCGGTTGGGCTGGGTATTGACGGATGGTATTTTATTCTCTTCCCTTGTTATTTCCCTTATCATTATTGGTGGTAGCAGTAGTGGTTTTGTGTTATACCTTAGTTACTGGGCTGTATCTCAACCCATGGGAGTTACATTCTTTTGATCCTTCTCCCAGTCCAGCCGGGGGAGGAGGGGCATGAGCAGGAGGGCTGCGTGGCTGACTTACTGCCTGGGCTTAAACCAGGACAAACTAAAGATATAATTCCCTATAGAAGCGTCTACTATCTTACTGCTACTAACTCTTCATGATTGTGAGTACGGCAACAAGCAATAATACATGTCTTAGAAGTTGTTTTCCTGTTTTAAAAGAAGTCAGTATTTTCTATAACAATTTATGCATAACTGCTTATGAGGATAAACCTAATTAAATAATAGGTATTTAACTGTGTCTTCTGGATTATATTTTATCTAGATATTAATAAGAACCTCCACTCATATTAAACTTTACTTTGCATAATTTGAGTGAATACATCAAATGTTTCATTATAACAGGTTCTTACTGTTCTGCTTCCTCTTGACACAGCTGTCAGATTCATAGTTAAAGTTGGAAGAAGTCTTTAATAACTGGACACCATTTTTCTTACCAACTACAAATGCCCGCATAACCTACTCTAAATGTTTCCCATGAGTGCTCAAGAGCAACAGCCAAACAGAATTTGATCGGTGTAATACGTACTTCCACATATGTTATATATATAGGTCTTGTAAAGTCCTCTTTTTTCTCACAACTCCTTTGATATCATTATTCGTAGGAATGGAGTTGATCAATGAAAATCTAATACACGCTGCTTCACTGCAAAGGATGAGAGGATCATTTCTTAGGTCATGTACTTGCTCCATATTTTGTCCATAGACAGTTTGTCCATGCTTCATTATTATTTATTTCTTTATTAATCATTTGGGATATTGATCACGTTTTGAACTGACAAGTGTTAATATTAAAGCTTACAGAATGAATACATATTTTTGATATATGAATATATACACTTATGAATAACCACTGACAGGCACCCATGATACGTTAATTAGTGAAATTATCTTCTTCTGTGTGACATTCTCTTTCACCTGACTTTAAGCATCATTCTTAAATGAAGAACTGAAGTAAGAATAAAACATATTGGAGTACAAATGGACCTTCAGGGTTGGAGGGTTTCACATTACTAATCATGTCTCGTTTTGCTTGATCTCTTTCATCTTACATCCCAAATAGAGAATACCAGAAAAAATTACGCCTTCCCTAGTTAAAACAAGTATGGAAAAAAATAATTGACAACAAGTCTTAATAAAGAGTAGTGAGAGACAAAGGGACCTAAGTCTATGTAGTGTCACCTAGTGATTATTTTCAAAAGCTCAGAAATGAAAAAACAACCTGTTTAATTTATCTCCAGAAATACAAAGGACTCAATTTGCTTCATAGAATCATAGAATGGTTAGACTTAGAAGGGACTTGGGCAGGCAGGGACACCTTCCAGTAGACCGGGTAGCTCAAAGCTCATCCAGCCTGGCTTTTGGTGAGGAGCGTGTGTTGATTGAAATCAGTTGTATACACCTCATTGCAATATTGGCATTATCCAGAAAATCTTTATTCACAAACAAACAGTCAGAAGACATTCTGAGTAGCTGTTGTGCTGCTGTAATTGTACAAGACCTGAGTGAAGCAAGACTCATCTGAGATTGCTTGGCACTGAGTGGCTACTGAACATCAAAATGCTTATAAGTCATTGGAACAATCAAGGAAAAGATATTTTATCTTCAAAAAGGCTTATATTAATGAATTAATTTTCATATTTTGAATACTTCATTTCCATTAAGATTTATATGCAACTGAGTTATGTCTACTGTGGGAAACAGCTTTGGAATTTCTTGGCATTTATGTATTTAAATTCCTAACCATAATACTACATTAACATAGTTGCACTGAATGTTAAATTGATGTAAATGTGTTAGTACTATATTCAGTATACATTCCTTAGCATGTAAATATCATAATACAGTAACAAAATGCAAATTGGAAAATATTTTTCACATTCTTGGTACAAGTATTAGCTTTTTTTGCACTAATTCCTGGTGGCTTATATTCATCATAGCAAGATGACTTGCATTAAATTCTTTGATTGATAGAAGTGTAAATAAGTTCTGAATCAATTCCTGGATCTTGTAGTGTTACAATGCAGCTTGGTTCTATGACTTTTTTGAAGTGGCATGATGGAACCCTTCTAAAACTATTCACAAAATAGGCAGTGGTTTTGATTTGAGAATGTGAATAGTTCAGAGAAGACTGTTGTGGTCTTCTGAGCTAGAATAAAAAAAACCCACAAAAAACCCCAAACCCCAACCTTTGTTTATATGGTGGAAAAATAAATGCAGTTCTAACATAATTAGATATTTTTTTTTAAAAAAATATTGCATTTGAGTGACCTGTACGAGCATAAATGACTTTTCCCAGTCCATTTAAAGGCATTCCTTGTTGTCTGTGTGTAAACCTGTAATCTTTGTGCTTGAATCCCTAAAAGGCCAGAAGACTGTGATATGGCTATTGCCAGTACCAAACAGAGAATAAGCAGTTGTCATCCCAAATATCTCATGCAGAGAAAGAGATGAGTCACCCAGTCAAAAACTTTATATGCTAAATATCCTATGGGCTTTAGTACATCTTCATTTGAACTGTGGAGATCTGGCTTCTCTTCCCTGCTGTGATAAGGATGTGGATATGATCCTAAATAAAGCATATGACATTTGAGACTCCATTCCCTCCTTTCTCTCTCTCTCCCTGCCCTGCTTCAGAGAACTTTCTTCTTTGTGTTGGAGTCACATCAAGTCCTAATCTGGGTTGAGCATGTACGTGCTACTGTCATGCAAACTGTAGTCAGAAGCATCTTCACCGTCGGAAACTGGAAATTCTTTTGAGAGAAAATAATTCATTTATAGCAATTATGAACAGTATTTCACCTATCTAAAGCAACAATTCACCTACCCCCTGCATAGCCTGTGCTTCTGCCAGGAATGCAGTAAGTAGATATCAAAAATTGATTATAACTTCTGCTGAAATTTTCAATGCTTTATTCAAATGCTTTATTCAAAACAGTCACTAGACTATTTTTTTTTCTAAATCCTCTTCTCTTGTGCAGAGACTGTTAATGGAAATAAATTCTATACTGAAAACTTTTTACTGTTTGGTTTTAAAACCAACTTCTATAACACAGATCTCTTAAATGGAAATGTAAACACAAACTGTTTATGATATAATATAAAATACTTTTATGCTGCAGTGCTCTTTAATGTTACAGTACTGTATATACTGCTCTGATTATTTTCTATTAAAACACATTAAACAAAGCCTATTTTAAGCCTAGTCCTAGTTCATATTTTACACAATTTTAGCTAAGCTTCTAAATAAAATCAACTTCATACAAAAAACCTTTTCAGATATTTCTTATAGACTAACTATATAGTGATTTCCCATTTTCAATGGAAAAAGTGGGAAGATGATTAGTTTTGAAGGCAGTCACTTTAAAACATGCTCACTTTCAGGTAGGTAAAAGCATTCTCAAACTAAGTTATATTGAACTGCGTCTGCAATCTTCCATCTCTACTCTTGGGTTAGAAGACTTCATTACTTTTGCCCTTTCAGCCAGACAGGGCATATATTTACATAAATTCACATACTAAATGTCAACACAGTGAAAATAACTCCATTAAGTAATAGCCCAAGTTCTTCAGTGACCCCTCAAGAAAGACTTTGGTTGGAAAGAGGATCTGTTCTCTCAGGATAAGACAAGTAAGAGTCTTGCTTTCTCAGATGAGCACTCCCCAAAGCATTTCTGTGCTTTGCACCCTCAGCTGCTCCACTGTGGACAACAGGAACTCTGTAGGCATGGCCCCATGCAACTTCCCTGTAATCCCTGCTTCTTAAGGATGTTCTCATCCTTTTCTCCATCACAGTTCTTGGTCATGCCTGGGTCTTCCCTGAGTCCCTCAGGATGAAGGCTTTTATTTTTTTTTTTTTTTCAGTTCTCCTGTGCAATCAAATAAATCTGTGAGTCTCTCTCAGGGAAATACAAAGTGACAACTTGAAATACTTATTTCATTTTGAGTTCTGTGAGAAGGTACNCCCGGGTTAGGGCTTTTTTTTTTTTTTTTTTTCAGTTTCTCCTGTGCAATCAAATAAATCTGTGAGTCTCTCTCAGGGAAATACAAAGTGACAACTTGAAATACTTATTTCATTTTGAGTTCTGTGAGAAGGTACACTGAAAGTCATTATGTGGTTTAAATGGGAAAAGACATGGTCTATTTTCTCTGCTCATTAACTTTGGAATGGACTGGTTAAAGCCTGAGAAGGATCAGTTCTCCTGTTAAAGATTAAATATTACCATTCACCTAATTTAGGTATCACTGTTCTTTAACACATTTGAGTTTTTGTATTTCCAGCACAGTAAATACTTTGGTAATACTCATTGATGATGGAAGTTTGAGAACTGTAAAGTGGTGTACTGTAAACACACAGGGATAATGTGGCCCAAAGAACTGGTGTCATGATTTGCTCGTTTATTTTCATCGCCCAAAGTTCCTGCTGCCTTACAGGGATGATAGTACTGCAAGAGCTGCATTTTATAGAAATCTATTGCAGAAGTTTCCAGACTTTTGCATCACATCAGATAGAGATATGTTTTAAAATTCTTAAAGTGACTTCAGCCAGAGTCCTACAACATGCGAAGTTATTATTTCCTGTTGTAGAATGGTGTGAAATTGAAGTGCTTAGAGGGTCTTAGAGAGTTACGTTTAAAATCCTAGTAATTTCTCATAGCTATCTTGTTGCAAGGGCTATAATGGTCTTGAGGCAAATTACACATTGTTCTGGTTCAGGCTGTACGTGATAGGCTGTCCATACTACCCTGGCCCACGTTAAATTTTTTAAGCACCTATTAAAACTCCAGAAAAAAAACCCTCCCCCCCCCAAAAAAAAAAAAAAC
>NDXB01003336.1:6222-18281 GCA_002631895.1 Agapornis roseicollis | reverse complement strand
TGTTTTAAGAAAAAAAAAAAAAAAAAAACCAACCAAACATCCATGATGAGAACAGTCTCAAATCTGCTCTCATCTGAAAAAAAAAATACATACACACGTAAGTATATTTATATAAACATACACACACACATATAAAGTTTTTCTTTTCTTCCTTATTGTAGACCTTGTTTGTAAAACTGACCTAAGACTGGTTGCAAGTTTAGCATCCAAGTTAGTGGCTTGGATTTTCCTAGGTGTCTATTGTTAGAGCACAGTACCATAACACAGCAAAAATATTCATTGTCAGTGGGAACTTGACATTTAAAATTCATCTGCGTCATTGATCCTCACTGTAAATATCTTCACAATAATCTTTTTAATAAAAACTTCTAAGACAGATAGACAAAGAATTGGTAAAGAAAGACACTTTATATATGTCCTCCATTATTCCTGTCCTTGGTAATTTACATCTGGTTACCGCATGATCGAATGATTACTGTAGATGACTATTGACTTCCTGCATACCAATGGTCTATTTGTTAAAATCTCAGATCCTAATGTAGGTCTTGAATTCCCACCATTATAGTTCTGTTCTTTAAATGGAATTGAGTGTGAGTGAATAAATTATCATTCTTTTCTTAGGATTTAAAGAAAAATAATATTAATTTAATCGTCATAAATGAAGATTTTTTTATCATTACAAAACCATTGTTTCCTGTTAGTAATACATTAACAAGAACTGGAAAATTAATTAAACAGTTTGTCCAATAAGGTTGCACAAGAATCTAACTCCAGGAATCTGTAGAGATTCCTATGTTGTTGTAGTGTATAAAAAGAATAACCACAGTTTGACTCTTAGTTTAATGTTGTTTTGCAGCTCCAGTCATCTCAGCAGAGAAGTCAATGGACCCACCCAGGATGCTGGTCTCTGAGGCTCATGCACTTTGAGGAAGAGCTGAGGGAAGGGCAAAATACTTTCCATGGCCACATTATTGTTAAGACACATATCTGTGTATGGATATGTGACTGTTATGAATGATATAAATATCTATTAATTACCATTAGCAGGTTCAAAGCATCTAATTCAGTGATGAACTTGACAAACATAAAACCCCAAATTACCTTACTTTTCACACTGCAGCTTTTATCAGGACATGCATCTGTTCTGATGGTTAATTGTAATTGCTGTCATAGCCACCACACAGATCAGTTTGTTTCCAAACCCATTACCTAAATACTGTTTCTAAGCACTTTCAGAGAACATTTTATTTGGTCCGTTTTGCTTTCAAATGAGAATTGAGTAGTGAAGTCTCAAGTCCATTCTGCCTATGCACTTAGTGTATCCCTTCCCATTGACTTCCAGCAATCCAGTTGTGTTTTGTGAAATAAAATGAGATCTTCAGCTAGAATGAGGATTTTGATCCCAAACCTTGCAAGTGAAAGATGAGGACAGGCATGATTATGATGAATGTTAGATCTGATATAAATTGGGAATAGGTGCTCTAAAGTTAGCAGAGTTATACTTGGTTAAAAAGGATGTGGGGAGGTGAGGCTACAGATATGTGACTAATGTAAATATGAAATCATGTGTGTGTGTTTGAACAGTGTGTTAGGTACACCTGCCCTAACAAAAGCCCTGACCAGAGACTGGGGGATCTTCCCCAACAGACAGATACCAGGATTGCTCCTGGGACTGCAGCTCTTGTCCCACCACATGGGGTTGCTGGTGGGTGCAGGGGTAGGATGTTGGTCCTGAGCCAATGGGGAGCTATGTGACTATATCTAGCCACAGTTCAGAGTTGACATGGGTATAAAAGTTGCCCCGTGGGCAGCCAGATGCAGTTGGTCCTGCTTGTGTCAGGGTCTGCAGCTCTGTTGTGGGGGAGGTACAAGTCCAAGGGAATGCCTCAAGGTTGGGAGCCCTCCCTTTTAAGTGAGTGATGGATGGTGTGTTTTGGATCATTGGCCATAAAGGTTTAAGTTTCAGCAGTGTAGTGATGAATAGTCTTTGCTACTAGTAGATTTTCTCTCAAAAAAAAAAAAAACAAACAAACAACCCAAAACAAAATCCCAAACAAATAAAAAAGAAAAAAACAAAACCAAAAACACAAAAAAAGAAAATGGGTGTAAAATATAATATTTGTTTCTGAATTTTCTTAAAGTGCTGCATAAGGTACAATGCCATAAATAAAGGTTTGGGGTTTTTTTCCACTATCATTTCGACTTCAGTTCTTGGGTTTTTAATCTACTTGTACTTGCCTGCGCAGAGACCACATGAATGAAACATTTTCCAGAGCTGTCGCCAGGGTTAATTCAGTCTGGAATTACATTTTCAAACACAGCTAATTGTTGTATATCTAAGATCAGTTGCACTATGCGAATTTACTGAAATTGAAGATCCAGAGATTGTTTTCAAATATGCATTAAGCAAGGAAGGTGTGAATGCTGTTACTGTTCAGTAGCAAGTTAATAGTGCTTGGTTTGGCTAGCTTTGGAAGAAAAAAACACTGTGTCTGTGTACTTCAAGATTTTCTAGTGGTTCTGATTAAGGCTGGAAAAAACATATGTGGGAATTTGTGATTTTTACACAAAACTGAAGTGAACTTTATTGATTTAATACAGTTATGTGTTGTGCGTAGGCTTCTCTCCAGATACCTCTTTTAATGTATTTATTTTTAAACCTCATATAAACATAATTTAGCCACGAATTTTTATAAATCTTAGCCAATGGGATTTGGGTGTGTGGAATTGGGATAAAAGTGGACATCATTTGGAGCCAGCTGTGCTGCTACCTGTTGTTTTGGAAATGGATTTATGATTGTTACATGTTCATTTGGTTGCTGAAATGCTTAGTAAATGAGTGTTGGTTTGGATTAATATAAGCCCATACGGAAAAATCAGCAGGGTGGAAACCGAGTAGATAAAGGTAAGACAGTGTTTCACAGTGTTTCACAGTGTTTCCAGAAAAAAGGTCAAGGAGTTGTTTTGGAAGAACATTAAGTTACAGAATTCCACTGATCACTACAATGTCACTGCCTGCTCTCTCAGGAGGGCGTTTAGAAAAGAGCTTTGCTAATTTCATAGTACCTAAAGAAGGGGTTTGCAGTTGTTGTTACCAAGTTTTATTCCCATTGGCAAAATCAATAATAATTTATAAGAAAGCCACCAGGACTGCTTCTGTAATGCAGAGACATAATAAAGGGAGCTTGGGTAAGGTATGCCCCAAGGAGAGGGTCACCTGCATCCACATGCAACACCCCCCAGCCTCTCCCATGCTGGAAGGGAATCACTTGCTCATTCCTCTGTTTCCTTCCTTTCTTTGGGGAAAGAAGCAGAAGGGAAAGTGTTGTTTACAATACCTGGGTCTTGAAAGTTTGAGAAATTCATTCCACATAGTGTTATGCCTGAAGAAAACTTCACCCCGTTCTGATGCATGAGGCCAAGTGATTTAAGTATCACTGTTACATAAATATTTAAATTTGTAAAAAAATATACTTTCTTTTAATAATTGTATCTTTTCCACGTGTACCATCTTTGCTTAATAGCAAACATTAAAACAAGATATTTACAAAGAGAAACCCTTGTCATTTGGCAAAGAGAACTTCAATAATCCTCTGCTATTTGCTCCCCCCTCCATTTTAATTGTTAATATCTTTTCAGCATGCAGGAGAAATAATCTCCTACCATGGTAAAGCAGTCAGCCTAATTGAAAAGAAATACAAGGCATCTAGAGCACAGCTGAAAAATTCAGCTAAAAGCAATCTGTCATTATCTCTCCAATACCAATTTTAAATAGGTATTAAAGTAAATGGGGGAAACATCTTCTCATTTCTCTTGCAGTATCATTTTCTTTTTACCGAAATCCCTAATCCTCAAATGAAGATTCTGCCTGATACCCAACAAAACACTCAGACTCAAGTGTCTTGGAAACCAGATCCAAAAATAGAGGAATAATTTCCCTATCATGAATTAATCTCATTTGAAAATGATTTTTAAAATACAGTTTATGCAATGCAAATCCTTTCTCCCAGAATAACCTGTATTTGTGGTTGTTATGCCACAGTCAAGAGATAAATTACTGCTCAGTGAGCTGTTTCAGCATGGCAACGTGAACTGCAGCTGGGATTAAGGAAACTGATGAAGCATAACATACCATGAAAGAAATGAAAACATTTTATAGGACACATGGGTATTATTGACAGGTTTCTACTTTTCAGATGCAATGAACTCTCTCAGCAGGAGTCTGTATTTGAAAAGTAACCTGCATTAGGAAATTATATGCCACATTTGAAAGTGTTCACACTTTTTTTTTCTTTATTATTATTATTATTATTATTATTTTGCACTATATAACACATTTCAACTTAATTGGAGAAATGCTGTATTGTGATGCTGAACACTTATTTAATGGTGATAATATTTCAGCTTGGTAGGGAAAGTTGGATTCATCCGAAGCTGAGACATCCACAAATTTGTAATTGCCAATGCATGTGTCTGAGTAGGTAAAAATATATTGAATATATGTCAGGTGGGCTCTTATAAAAAATCCATCAAGTCCTTAACAGGTCAAGCCCAAGCAAAATCTTACTAAGGCTGTTAACTTCAAAGTTTATTTGGCTCTGGGCTCAGAAGGACAATCTTCTTCAGACTTCTTCGCTGACTGAAAACCTCACAGCAGTGAGAACCTCAGGATCTGCATTATGTTGCATGTGCTCAGCAAATGTAAGGAAGTGACTGGTTAAATAGATACCCCTACATGAATCCTGTCATATTGAAAAAGAGAACTTTTAGCATTCTGCTGCAAAACATAGCAGCTAATTAATTTTCTTTCATCAGCCTTTCTTTCTCATCTTGAAGTAGTAAAAGATTCATCTAGACTGAACAAAGATTGTGTTCTCAAGAGTAATCATCTATTGGTGGAAAATTATGTGACACTTCTGCTGTTATTCTTTCAGGTGTTCACGTATTGGGAAATTTTGTACTTAAA
The DNA here is from genome assembly GCA_002631895.1 of Agapornis roseicollis. NCBI lineage: Eukaryota > Metazoa > Chordata > Aves > Psittaciformes > Psittacidae > Agapornis > Agapornis roseicollis. Next base: position 13,315 of record NDXB01003336.1, on the reverse strand, counting down.
AGTGTGACCGAGATACTGCCTCTGTTGTAACTATAGATGTAGTGGTAGAGAAAAAAACCCCAAGAAATTAGGAAGAATCCCTACCTACTGTGTACTTTCTACTCAGTCCTTTCATTAGAATCAATAGCAATTAGTATTTTGGAGGGATTAAATTCTCTCCAAAGAGTTTTCAAGGCTCTTTTGGTGACGCAGTATCTCTTAAGTCTCTCTTCACTCAGTGTCTTTATAATCCCAAATTCATGGAGCACAGAGGATTAGATCAAGGTGACTTTATACAGTGCTTTAGCCAGTCTAATAGCTTGCATGTAAGCATGGTTAGCAACAAAGCTGATTGTCTCACCTGTGAGATGCAGTACTAGCTTTTATAGCCTGGCTAGACTGGAATCTAATGGGTGGAGTTTTCTGCAGTTATATTGTGACTAGGAGCTCTGCTTTCTGTTGGAAAGTCTGAGCAGTGAAGACTGAGAAGTGAAGACCAAATGTGTCCTGTTGTCATCAGTGATGCACTAGCTGTTGTAATGCCAGTAATGCAGATTTTCAGAGAGCTGCTGAAGGACTTCAATGCTTGCTGTTGCACAGGCAGCAGAATGGGGCAAGTACCACATCACTGCACAGGTTTGCATCTCTCCTCTCTGCTATGCTTGATGGCAGCAGGGAACGATTCTTTAATCCCACAGTTCAGGCTAAGGATCACTGGGAGGCAGAGCCTATCCATAGAAACTGTCATCCTTTTTGCCTTGCTGAGTAATTGGCACTTAGATGTGACAGTGAGCTCTTCTCTTTTCCCATTGCTAGTAAGTGTATCGATTTTGTAATCTGAAATCTTACTACCTACTTGCAAATTGAAAACATGTTTATTCTTAGTCCTCTGCTGAAGAACACAAAAACTTATAAGCATATAATACAAGTAACAAAATTTTATAAATGTAAGAGATAATGTTTAATAAGTATTTAAAGGAAGGGGAAGAGCACTTCTTGTCTGACTATTATGCTTGTTCTGGTATTATTCCTTAAGTCACAGCTAGAAAGCAGATAAGTTTATGGTAGGACACATAGACAAAAGAATGAAGGTGGAGAAAGACAAAATAATACTAAAGATAATCTGGCTGAAAACTGGTTGGAATAAGAATTACATGATGTTAGATAAGCTGTATTATTCTTCACTGCAGACCAAAATCTAGACCATATGATTTTTCTGATCTCTGTTTTTCATTTGGAATGAAAGAGAAAGGAGAACACAATGACAATAATAATAAAGTAATATTAATAATAATCTCTTGCAGGGCCAGAGAAAAAATAGAGGATTTAGGTGTTATATGTAGTGAGACTGCATGTGGAATGCAGATTAGTACACATTAGGTGAAAGAAAATGTTTGTGCAAAACATTGCCTGTCTGAATACTGATTTCATAATCAGCATGGAAAGATGCTGAAAACAGAATATTTTTTATGTTTTACAAAATGTTATTGTTTTCAGAAGTTATATTGTATTGTATGCATCATATTATGCAGTGCAGGATCTAGATAAGAAAATCAAGCCAGTAAACTCAAAACACCTGACACATCTGCTTTTCAAAAGCTGGTACAGTGCTAAACCTAAAGAGAGAGCAAAGACAGATGAATTGTATTTTATTGGCATTTGGCAGTGATGAGATGCCTACGGTTATAACTGTGGCATACAGAAAGTTTTACTTGCTCCCCCATCTGTCTGGGCTACTGGTTGAAACTACCTATTCCTATTCTGTTTGTGTTACACCACTTATGTAAGATAAATTATTAGCAGGACTTAAATTATGCCTCTGTGTATATAATAGCAGAATATGGGTTCTACATATTACTTCTGTTTTACTCTGCTAGTAGTTTAAGGTAGTCAGGTTCCAGTTTAAGGTAGTCAGGTTACAGAATTGGGCTACCTTCCAGTTTAAGGTAGTCAGGTTCTAGAACTGAACTACCTTCCAGTTACGGTAGTAAGGATCCTCTTATATTCTCCTTGCATTCTCTTATATGAGCAGAACAGGATATGTTAGAACTCTGATTAAACATACAGGTTATACTCAGAATTACAAAATATTCTTATAAATAAACTCAGTTACCATCCTGAGGTGGTTAAGTGTTAAAAGACTATTACATTTCCAGTAGGATGCTTGTTGGGCTTTATTTGTTGTTTTGTTTATTTGGCTGGTTGATTTGATTTTGTTTGGTTTGGTTTCACTAGTGTCTCAATGTTATGAGTAGACTGAAAAAGTGACCAATATTTTCCGTCTATTCCACCTATCTCTCTCAAATACATTCTGCAAATTCTCTCAATTGAACTTTGTATCATAGCTTAGTTTGCATTTAACTGTTGAAACAATCAGCTGAGGCTGAGCATAGTAATATTTACAAGCTGGTCCTACTTAACACACATTTGAGGGGAGGAATGGTGAAATGAAGTAAAAATGATGCAAAAGAGAAAAAGATCCTGCATTTAAAAAAAATAATTGATAAAGAGTTTGTGTTGTTTCTTGTAAAAGCCAAATATCCTTACCTAAAGTTTTCTGCCACAGAAGCTGCCCCCAATGTCCTCATCACCAACCACAGGACAAGTCCCAGCTGGAATCATTTATTGGCTTAGTCAAGTGCTCCACTACTTTGTTCTAAATATGTCAACTTTGATTCATCCTTGGGCTTAGTTGCTGTCAAACACTGTTAAATGGAACTTGAATCAGCACTGCACCTAGGCTTCCACTAAGCCAAAACCATAATCACTTCTGTAGAAATGTTAGCATTCTGTGGCACTAAAGAGTTGCTTCGATAAGGACTGCGGCATTTCTTGTATGAAAAGGGAAGTCTGGTCTCATTGCTGGCACCAGCTACAGGTAAGAAGTTCATATCATCAGTACTGAAAGCTTTGGCAACAAGCTCTGTTTCTCACAAGTGCCAAACTTGTTATTTGTCTGCATGATTTATACTGTCAGGGCCCATGCACGAGTACAATATGAGGCCAGAGTTAGGACTATCCCTACCAACTAAAACACTGTCAACTTTTAGCTTAACATTTGTTTGGAGTCTAGTATTATAAGCAAGACCAAATGGAAAAATTGAATTGTTCTGAGACGTGAAGGGTAAAGCACAAAATAAGTGGATAAGGGGAAAATCAGTTTCATCTACAGAGTACAAAAGCAGTTAAAGAAAGAAATATACTCAGAATAGCATGTTATCTACTTCTGCTCATACTGTGAATGGTTTTAGGTAGCATTTACATAGATTTCAGAGGGTGTTGTAAAGGATAACAGCATTTGAAAGAAATGTACACTTGGATGCCATGTGAGATATAAGGAAGGAATCACAAATGCTAACAATAATGGCCAATGTGGTAATTTTTATTACGTTGAAAACTAAAAATTGAAGGCAAGTTGGATATGTGGATATTCACATGGTTGCTGAGCATGCCATAACTAATTTTGAGCAGGATTGTCTCTGTTATTTAGAAGGGGGTCTTCAAAATGCAATAATGAGCCACACGGCCTCCAAAGGATGCATATCTTTATGAATTTATGCAGCTGAGGTTTTGACCCTAGAGTTCTCTTTACTGTGAGAGGAAGGGGAAATGAGATGATCCCAACAGATATTTCTAGTTGTACATAGAATCATAGAATAGTTTGGGTTGGAAGGGACCTCAAGATCATCTAGTTCCAACCCCCCTGCCATAAGCAGGGACACCTCACACTAAACCATGTCACCCAAGGCTTCATCCAATCTGGCCTTGAACAAGGGATGGAGNATCATAGAATAGTTTGGGTTGGAAGGGACCTCAAGATCATCTAGTTCCAACCCCCCTGCCATAAGCAGGGACACCTCACACTAAACCATGTCACCCAAGGCTTCATCCAATCTGGCCTTGAACACTGCCAGGGATGGAGCACTCACAACCTCCCTGGGCAACCCATTCCAGTGCCTCACCACCCTAACAGGAAAGAATTTCTTCCTTATATCCAATCTAGACCTCTCCTGTTTAAGTTTGAACCCGTTACCCCTTGTCCTGTCACTACAGTCCCTAATGAAGAGTCCCTCCCCATAAAGACACATTCTCACTAATTTGTCTTAAACAGTGGCATATTTATTACAAAGCATTCAGTAAACGTTCCATGTAAACCTCTTCTTTCCTTCTTGGAACCTGTTGTGTCATGTATAGTAAGGTCACCTTCACTTGACCTTCACCAATGAAGGCATCTTCTCCTCAATTGATTCCTAACTGCTGCCCATTTCTTTTATGAAACTCTAGTACCCTCTGACTTTTTTAAAAAGTCAGGGTTCTTGGAGAGGATAAGAGATATTATTCAAATGCAGTAACTGAAGATTCCATGCTCCCCCTCCATGATTATTTAGAATAAAGTACTCCGGATATGGAAAATATTTTAAATGTGTGTATGAGCTTGTGGTTAGGTGGGGTTTGAAAAAGAGGAATTTACAGATTCCAGCTTTTCATCAATTCATATTATCTTCACAGCATTCTTGTGGGGTTTTTTTAAGTGCTTAAGAATTGTGTGTTTGTGTATGTGTGTGTATATATATGTATATATATACGTTTGTGCACAGGCATAAAACACAAGTGAATAAGAATCCTTCACTCAGTTACACTAGCAACAATGTTTTGAATCTTTTGTGTTCTGGTGTAAATTGCTTCCCCAGGGCGAAGGACAGGAAGAGTTAAGCCTTGTTTATTTTTCAGCCTGCCACAACATTTACTTTTGTGTTTATGGTATTCAGTGAATCTGATTCAAGCAAAGCTAAGAAAGTTTGCAGTTGAAATCATTCACATAACAGAAGCCAAACTTGTAATACATTTATTCCCACAGTATTTTAAGAAGAAATAACATGAAGGCCATATCACTTCAATGGTTAAATCTGCTAAAAATCTTTGTAAATGTAATTCTTTTTTGAATTTAATTTCACAGTTTCCAGATAGTAATAATTTAACTCCATTTATGTTATGTGCATTCAATTTTATAGCAAACTGAATAGAATCCTGACGACTGCTTAACCACACATTAGACCAGAAACATCAACACTATTATCTTTCATTAATGAAGAAAGCACTATGCATAGCTAATGGATTTTATTGAGGCTAATATATACAACAGCCAAAGCAATTGCTAGACCAAGGGAAGATTTTTAGCAAGCACTCTGTGGAACTAAAAGTCACTGAAAGATAAAATAATAACTTGTTTGACACACCGAGGAGCTGCTGTAACTTTGGTAATCTTAGGGTGAAGACACTGTGCTTGATATACCTTGGAGTTAGGAGGGCCCTGGAAGTAACAATATTTGACATGGCTGGGGCATCTCACCAAAGGGAAAGAAAGAACCTGACAAGAGAAATACAAAAGAGGACTCGTGGTGGGAAAGCTGCTGCCATGCATAAAACTGTACAGATAAAGATACCCAAGAAAGTCATCTCCCCTGGGATGCAATAGTAGTTTTACTAATTGACTGGATATTATTAAGATATGGTGCTAAAGATGCTTCTGAAGCAACGTGAATGGCACAAAGTGTACATTAACGAAGTAATATTTCATTAGTTTACATTTGTTTCTTAGGAACTCTGTCTCGAGCCTTTTGTGGTCCATAAGCTGTCACTGGTGTACTGGTAATTAGATAGAATCAAACTACTGAAGTTCCATGGCACTTTAGCAGTGTTACAATAAATTTCTTTCACTAAGTTTTTGTTTCAGCAGTGAACTGATGATACTCAGTGTAGAACATTGTCCACATTCATTCAAATCTCTAACTAGTAGTAACTATTTGTAGTAGCAATTTTGGCAGTTGATTCCTAAGGTTTTTGCTACTTTATCTTTTGTCAGTCTTTAAGAAATGATAATTTATCAGAAGAATGCCACTTTTTGAGAAGCTCAAGCACAAACCCATAAATATGTAATATAATAGCATTGCTATGAACTTATTTGCATAGACCTAATGTTCCAAACCAATTAAATATTGCACTACCTCTTCCCTGAAATTCAGTGCTAAAAGGGAACAGCTTTTCATATCTAATGCATACAGCTAATTTTAAACATAGCCTTGACTTTTCTGTTATTAAGAAAAACCAACCTGTTCTGGCTAGTGAAAAGGCTGAGTGTAGTACACAGCATGCCTATGGTTAAAAGGGGTTGGCATGTCATCCAACAGCAAATATGAGAGGAGTACACCAGGAAGGGGAATTTGTCTCTGGTGCAGAATTAATTCCTCAAGGCCACCTGGTCCAGAATTGTTTTATAAAACCCCAGAAGGTATCACCTATCAGTTAAAGGGCAGGTTGCAAAGTAGTAGCCGATATATAGCGAAACAGGTAGAATAAGTACAGAAATAAAATGTAAGAAAAAGAACCCATACACGCAAGAAAAGTTGTCCTTCTGATGAAAGTTAGTGACCCAAAACATGTTTTTTCCATCTGGCTGGTCTTGGTTTGAACTTCAGGTGTGATCAGATGATCTGAATATCACTTCACCTTTTGTTCCAGGTCTTCAAAGTTCACTGACTACAGAAAAAAACCCCAAAAGTTACTTTTCTGCATACAGAGACATTTATGTTACAGTGTTTGAAACCTTTGCTATTTTTGCTCTACAAAGCTAGAATTTTTGATGCAAAGTTCATCTGAGAAAGAATTTATACTATTGCCAACTTGTGGTACCTCAAGCAGTGTCTACAAATGCCAAATATTGAAAAAGAAACAATTAAGTCTATTTTCTTCTAGCAGCTCCCTGTTTTACATGAAAATGTGCATCTTGAGAGAGAATTTGTCAGGCCTTCAGGACACAGGACATTCAGAAAGATACCACCATCTACACTTACTACCTATATAGCAATAGCTTTTACCTTCCTGAATAAAACCTCATTTAACCAAGTTTTGACCATTGTGTTGGTCTGTTCATTTGTAGCTGTGCAGTACAGTAAATTTGGTATTGTCATTGCTAGCAAGAAGATATGGACATTGCATTCGCCTTGTGAGGCCTCAGTGCTGAGTCCTGCCAGGCTTGCTTTGGCTGTTTGTTTGTTTGTTCTTGGTTGGTATTATTTTTGTTTGGTTAGTTTTTTTGGGGTTTTTGTTGTTTTTT
>NDXB01003335.1:83545-123224 GCA_002631895.1 Agapornis roseicollis | reverse complement strand
TTTTTTTTTTTTTGTTTTTTTTAAATAATTTTCTTTATTTTTTTTTTTTTTTTTTTTTTTTTTTTTTTTTTTTTTTTTTTTAAATGTGCTGAAGTGGAAACATTTATAAATAAGCTGGAGGAGGATTTATGCATCAGTCTGCGATGATCTGCATGTGTGAGCGTGAGGCATGCAGCCAAATTTACACAAGCCGGAACATCCGCCTCCCCCCCATCTCCCCACATGCACATGCATGCCTGCCCTTGCCAGCATAAAATGGATGTACTGGCCTCATAATTTACACCAGCACCTTCTTTGGCCCTTTCCAGATGCACACCAGCATTGCTGAAATGTTGAAACCGAATGTGCCTAAGCTGTCATCTCCAACAGCCTTTGACAGATGAGACAAGTATTTTGCTTTGCCTTTCAAATGAGCGCCTAATTGCCATGGTTGCTGTTCTTAGCACAGAAATAAGAGATATGTATATGGGAGATCTGCTGGGACACCCCAGCAGTACAGACTGTCTCCAGCAAATTAGTTTGTTCACTGTCATCTCTGATTCAAGTACTCTCCAAGTAGGAGCCGCATAACTTTTTTGTCTAAGACTACCTCTATAGACTCCATACTTGGGAAACTGCCCTTATTTTCCACCTCACAGTTTCTCAGTCAAGTTTTGGCCCCTTGTCCCACCTGCAGCCCTGCAGTGTACCCCCGGTTCGGTTATCGTATTGTCACATCTTCCAAACCACTTCACCCTGTCCTGTAACTCAGATGTAAGCGCACATGACCTACCAACATGGCTCAGTATTACCTCAGTCTCTTTGCTCTCTTCTGATGCCTTCCAATATTCAGCACATTTGTTTAACAGAGACCTAGATATGCACATAAGAGATCAGGGTGCAGTTGCAGACTGTGGGATCTCCCCTTATATGAAATACAAGGCTGGTTTTCACATGAGCTGATTTTGCTGACTCACTGCTGGAAGTGCTGTTGTAATTACTTCATTCTCAAGTGTTTTTCAGTCAGCACGTGTCTATCTTAGGAGATAAAGCAGCTCTTCCCATCTCTTTTTCAGCTTCTCCTTTAGCACTAGCTAGCACAGCACCCACACTGCTGGCAACCCCCTTACACACACCATAGCTGCATTCAGCACTATGTAGTATTAACACTTTCCAGGTTTCTCCCTTTCCAGATGATGTTGTTTTAAAGCAAAGCACTGTAAATATTTTTGAATTCTTTCAAGACTATTTTGAAAGCTGTCTCTCCTATCCCAGGCAATTCTGGACTAATTTCGAGGCAAGGTTTTATGAAGCCCCACATCAAATGCTTGAGTATTTATTATTTGTTATTTATTTTGCCAAATGTCTCAAATGCATCTACAGGCGACAGGCCAGTGCTCTGATGTATATGCCAAATACCATAAAGCTGTCTCCATGCAATTTAGAGAACTCTTTGATTATCCCTGCTTTGGCTATTTTTTTTACTAAATAATGATCTGCATACTTAAATTGCTCTAAAAGGTTCAGTACTTGTTGGTTTTAAGTACCTCAAGGGTCAATGCAGTGATTTTTCATGCTTACTTCTCCAGACTCTGTAAGTGATGGTTACTGATTTCTTTCTCTTTTCCCTCAGTCTCCCTCAAAGATTCTTCTTTGCTTTGATTTTCATAAAAGCACACTTGTATGAAGCAGAAGAGTTGACAGCTTTAACTATTTTTTTTCTTCTCAAAACAATAGACTTCATGCCTTTCTGTAATTGTATTTGAGCATATGATGTGTATGTACACATACATTTACACATACTTACAAACAGTAGCGCTGTAGTTATGACTGAGGCCTCTGGGTCTTCTAACACAATCAGTAAAACACTAATTTGTAATAACTCATCAATATGATGCCATGGATATAGTTGGTAATTCCAACAAATAATGCCTGATTTCAACATCTTCCACATTTTAAATGACTGTTGCTGAACTTTGTCTAGCCATTTTATTTGAGTTTAGAGTTTACAAAGGCATATGGGAGAAATTTTTAATATTAATTAAAAGCCTAAATTTAATGGAGACTAATTAAAGTGTTTTAATCACTGCATGGAAAACAGATTAATATTGCTCTAATTTTTTTCAATTCACTTCCTGATGCACAAAGTCACCTCATTTCCCATAATATCAGCATGGAATGAGTTTTCATGTCACACGAAGGTTAAGCAGCAGCCTTACTGTCCCCACCTCAACAGCAGCTTCTCCATCAATAGCAGTTGGGAAAAGAAAACAACGTCAATTAGCAACTTGTGAGCAACTTGTTCCTGTTCAGTACAGCATGGTTCTTGGTGAGTGGTGTAACATTTGAGGGAGGACTACAATAACGTAATACAGCAGTAGATGTAAGTATCTCACTCCCATGGTGTCAGGCTGGACCAGCTGTGGGTGCTGCAGCAGGCAGACATAACACCCCCTTCTAAAAAAACCCATCTTTTGACCATGGAGGGTAATTGTCTCAAGCTAAAACTGGCACGATATGGGTTACTCTGAATGACTCTTTCTAATGTTAATAGGGTATAATGCTTTATCTGGCCTATCTCAGTTTTTCTTCAACACACTGTAATCATCTTGGAGCATAACCAAACTTTCTAGTTAAAAATGTGTAGACAGACTCCAAAAATCCTTTCACTGCATGCAAACGTGAAACAATGCAGAAATTTGACCTAGTAGCTCAGCTAGGAGACCAAAACAAAGGATGCAGCAATAGGAGCATTATTGGCAATTTCAAGAACACATTTTTTCTCAAGAGCACTAATTCAGAAACACTTACAGGAGGAACAGGTAGCCGGAGGCAGAAAAATATCCCTAATCCTGCTACTAATCCACCTGTGTCAAGGAAGCCAAGTCTGCCAGGGCATGGATTGCCAGGTTCAGCCACTGCCATAGGGCCACCCTCCCTACTGCTGCCCGTGTCAGGGTAAGAGGCCTTCCAAGACTATTCTCTCCCTCATCCCTAGTTTATTCTTCCATTTCCACTTCTATTCCTACACCCTGATGCAAGGAAGGTATGAAACCCCACCATGCCTATTCTGCCTTGCATTGGCTGCTATTTGTGCTGGCTGTTTCTGACTGGATTTTTGCCTGATTGTTACTGCAGAATAAGAAGTGGACTTCCTCAAATTTCCCAGGATCCAGTAAAGATGTGACAGCCATCATGATTCCAGTTTGTACTCTGGACTTCAAGAAAAGCTACAAGTGGTTATTGTTCATTTTCCACAGCTTCAAGTAAAAAGTGTTTTCTTTTTGCACTTTGAGATGCTAGGCTTTATGCTTCCTTCTGGTACTTGGGAGACCTTGGAGGTAACAGATGGGGTTTTGGTCAGGCTGGTTCCAGCACATGTTGAAAGCCATTCTTTGGTAGACAGGATTTTTAGACAGCTTTGAGAGTGGATGACTAGCAAGAAGTTAAATGTTGGCAGATGTATAATAGATCCACACAAAGAGACACAGAAAGTACTTGAGTTTACAAAGGAAAACAGCTCCAGAAAGAGAAGCAATAATGTCATTTAGCAGTACTGCTGGCCACAAAGGGTTGCGGTCTGTATTGGCTTAAGTATGTCTCTTGAAGAAAGCCATAAGTTGCCTCCACCATCTTGTTAGAATTGTCATCAAGTATTTTCTGTAGCTTGAACTGCATTTTGCCACTTAGGCAGACACACAAAGTCTTCTGTAAAACAGAACAAATATTGTTCCATAGGATCACAAAGTGTTCTTTTGACTTCATTAAGCCTTGATGTAGATTCATGATTGTATAAGCTTTTACTACAGAGTTCCCAGAAGAGTTTACTGATAAAGTGAGACCTACCTCCTGAAATGCCAGGATAGAGCATACTCTGCAGCATTTAATTTTATGGCATTTTATGGCACACTGCCTGTGAAAAATATTCCATAGCATGATAAAGGAATCCTACACTTCCAACCAGGGCATTGATCAAGCTATGTGGTAAACAAAACTGGATGTGCATGCTGGTCACATTGGTTCGCTACCAGATACTACCGTGAAAGGGGGTGGTGTAAAAAGTGGCACACAGCTACCACTTTGAGTGCACAAAAAGAGAAGGAGGCGGCTGAAAGGGAGAAGTCTGGGGGTGGTTTCAGCCATGTTGAAGTAATACAAACTAGTCACTCTCAGCATAATGTAGCTTCTCTCCAAAATCAGCAAGATCTCTCTTTTGAGGCCTTCTTCTGCCCAAGACATGCTAATAAATAGCAGTAGAGGGGATGAACTCAGTAAAGCTCCAGCTTCACATCCGGACAAAATTGCTTCAACCCACAGAACAGACTGAAAGCCAGCTGCTTCCTTGGGTATTTAAGGTTACTTAGTAATAAAAGGATTAAGTTTAATAGATTAGGGGATCATTTAATAAGGGATAATTATTGGCTTCTCCCAAGGATTGCCAGTGTAGAAGCCTCATGGGCTCTGCTGCTGCACTTGAAGTAGACCCTGGCTTGCAGGAAAGATTTTTAATGTCTGTATCCACAGTGACCTGCAGCCAAGGTCTTGGAGACCAGCTGAAGACCACCCATACCATCTTGGCCCTCATGCTCATCTGGAGCAGTATTTGTTCAACTGACTGAGAGTGCTGGCAGGAGTTTTAAGCCTCTCCTAAGGCAGCACCAAGGCATTTGAATGCCACCCTCTTCCTGTGAGCACATATCGAGCATTGCCCCAGTGTGTCAGCATGTGTCCCACAGGATGGCACAATCCATACCACCCCTCAATGCATGATGCCAGTGTTTCTGTGTGCCCAGACAGCTGCCCTATATTCTCCCCTCAACAGAGCAGCACACTGCTGGGGTACAGACCTCCTGCCAAGCAGCCAAACACCATGGAAGAATAATACACAAACAGCCACAGGCAATAAATATTGAATGCAAGAATGCTATTACCTGTGCAAACATCTTATGCCTGTCTGATACTATGCTATTTCATGGAAAATATTCCCTCGTTTGTCTGTTGACTTATTTAGGTAAATACAAGTACCCATCTGTGGTGAAATAGAGAATTGCCAACTCTTAATGTTTACTGTAACTTAGTTCGGAAGGTTAACGACTGTTCTTGGCCAGCTCCATGTTCACTAATTGGCCATATGCATTGTTTTCTTCCTGTATCCACTGAGTTTGCAGTCCTTGTGAGAGGACAAACATGTTTAACTTTGGTGGCTTCCATTCTCTGTTCCAGGCAGTGCTACTCTCTGAGCTGGACTTTTTCCAAATTTTATCTGCCACTCCCACTTAGATGTGGATCTGTGGGAAGTGTCTTGCACTTTTCAGGATAGCTGTTTGATTTTCCTGGCAAAGCCAAGAAACTGTAATTGGTTTTTTCCCCTGGGCTATTGATTCATGAGGACATCCCCCTTATTCTGCAGTTTTCAGCCAGAATTCTTTCATTCTCTTCTAAATACCCAATAAGCCATTCCTTATTCTTTTTTTACATTTGCCCATCTGTTACAGATGCCATTCCGAGCATGGTCCTTTTTGAATCAATGTAACAATGTTAAATTGTCTTAAATTCATTTCCCTTCTGTACTTTATACAGCATCTTCTTTTTTTTCTGCTACATTGCTTAACTGTTTCACTTTTATTTGCCCATCATCTCTGTTTCTGAGTCTCCCTGCATTTACATCCTCTAACTTTCACAGTGGTTTTGGTGGCCTTTCAAACCCCCACAGTGTTTTTTCAAAATGGAAAACACTTTCCATTTCTCATACATATGGGGCCATAGCAAGGTTCTTCCTGGGAAAGGAGCGTCACACAGGGTTTGCACTCCATTGACATGCGAAGTTGTTTTTTCCAGCAAGGTAGTTCCTCACTTACTGGAAGTGTTTGGCTGCTGAGATATCTTAACAAGGTCACAGCCCATGATTATTATTTCCTATTCCCCATTCCCTGGGACCTGACCCGTCCTCTTTGCTGACACCACTGCAGCCCTAACAGATAGGAATAGACAGGACCCAGGTTTCTACAATGCAGTAATTTATATGAACTTATTACTACCATTTGGAGAAGTCCCACAGCTGTCTGGAAATAATCCTTGACTGTCTGAGACCTGATTGATCAGCATCATGCAATTTCTGCAGCCCACTCGTTCTCCTGAGTCCCCTATGGTCTCTGATTTGGTCTATAATTTTTAAATTTCTCTGTTGCATGTAGTAAAGTTAAAAGACTTAATAAATCTTCTGACAGCTCCTAAAAACACCAATTTAGGCTCTGAACGTTGAGGTATTTCATTTACTCGTAAGTTTTCTGGCTCCTTCTCCATGCTTTCTTCTACACCCTTGTTAAACTAAGTTCTTTTAAAATGCCTCAGCTAGAGAAAATCTTGCCTCTCCAGGCTCATACACAGTTTTACATTGGTTGGGATAATTGGCAAGAGTTTTAACACATTCCTTATTTACAACTGCTAACAGTTTGTTAGGACAAATACCTAAAGCCTTTTTAAAAATCACTGATCTTTTAAATGTTTGGGGTTTTTTATATATATAATGAATGATATCCTGCGAACAGGAGTGCATATTTCAGGCTTATGAAATACTGCTGCCAGTATCTTCTTCTGCTGGTAATCCTTTTATTATGCTGTGGTGGTGTTTTGAAGAGCAGTGTCTACCATAACCAATACAGGACTGCTGGTGGGCCTTCTCCTTCTGCCTGTTGATCACTTTCCCAGTGACCTTTCCATACATGGACCAGCTGCACTGGCAAATGAGTGAAAGGAAAGACATGACTGCTTGACTCATCTCACAGCCGTGGGTGAGGCTGAGATCCTGTTGCCCTGTACCCTAGGGCATGGTGCAGGTTAGGTTAAGGCAGGGACATTGCTTTGGGCAAGGTAGGGACACAAGGAGGAGCTGTGGTCAGGTGCAGGGGAAGAACTGGAAGCACTGGGGTCATGGGCATGTAGGAACGATTTAACAGGGTTATAGGGGGACACCTTTCAGTCACAGGGGACTGCTGAAAATATAGCACTGGACACAAGCAAGAGGAATAGGATGATGAGGGTAGCTGTTAAAACTGCAGAAAGTATATGGGCACATTAGATACAATATATAGGAAAACAGGCTTCATTATTTCTGCTCTTGAAGAATGACTTCTTAATCTAAACCAGAAAGGAACACAATAATGGGGTTAGCAAAAGTAAAATCAATAAAGACATGGGTGACTATGGCCTTGGAATCACCAGCTACAGCAGAGTGTCATGACTTTCTCCAGAGTTTTTACTTATTTTTTTAAAGCTTTCCAAGCCAGCCATGTCTTTTGAAAGCCTAATCAGTTCAGCCTTGGAGCTGCCTGGAGGGCAAAGCTCACATCTGAATACAAGGCTTACACTTTTCTCAAATTAGTGAGTATTTGGATTCAGCCAAGACTGAGATTGAGCTCATCTCTAGAAAATACATCAAATAGTCCGTGGAAAACACAGTTCACACACCTCATATTTTTTACCTGCTCTATCATCAGAGACTATTAGGTTTTTTCCCATTACGCTCTTATACCATATCACTTTGTAGCAGATGGTCAGTGAGCGTCAGTCTCTTTTTCCAAGTAACAAGGACTGGGACAAGAGGAAAGGGCCTCAAATTGTGCTAGGTGGATATTAGGAAGTATTTCTTCACTTAAATGATTGTCAAGCATTGTCACAGGCAGCCCAGGGGAGTGGCAGAGTCACCATCTCTAGAGTATTTGAAAGATGTGTAGTAGTGTCACTTAGGGACATAGTTTAGTGGTGGACTTGGCAGTGCAAGGTTGACAGTTGGACTTCATGATCTTAAAGGTCTCTTCCAATCCGAACAATTCTATGACAGAAATCACCTAGCTATTAATATGAACTAAAACATGGACATAGCATTTCAGTTACATTTTGTGTGTTTATTGGAGTTTGAAAATATTATTTATTATGAATAAATAGGAAGCAATTTAGGCTCCATAGGTGAGATTTATCCTATATAGTATCAAAGATGACTAAGTCTAAGGCTGCTTGCGTAATCAGATTGGGAAGAAACAGACAGGTCTAGGGACAAAATAGGTTTAGAACCTTGAGACCAAGCACTCCTTGTAGCTACCTCTTTTCTTAGCTGGTAATAAAGGGAGCCTAAATGAACACACTAAACTTAAAAAAAAAAAAAAAACCTTTAGATATCTGAAGTTTGAAGCCCTTTTTTTAAAATAAAATTTAAGAAATGATGAAAGGAGACAAGAGTTCCCCATAAAGGTGTGAAGGAAATGGTTGAGGAGAATTAATGCATACTTTAATTGGGGCACAACAATTTGTGGACCTCAGAGCATACAGACCTCTGACTAATGCGTGTAGCCATTTTGTCATGCCTCTATAGGGTCAGTTATATGAAAAATATGACCATGCATTGAAAGGCAAAAGCAGTAAAGTGTATGCATTCTCCAGCAACTACTGTTTTTCTTTTCCTCCGTCTCTTTCTCCTTTTCCTTTCCCCTTCCCTTTTTCTATCTGTCTTTTTAACTTTTTTCCTTTTCTTTTTTCTTATTTTTCATTTTTTTTCTTTTCTCCTTTGTCTTTCTTTTTTATCTTGTTTTTAATTTTCTTTTTCCTTTTTAATTCCCTTTTCATTTTTTTTTTCCCTTTCTTTTACCAGGACTGAAAGGAGCAACAAACGCACATTCCTCTTAGCATTTCAATGAATTCTGTGGGGGATGAATAGCAAGCATGTACATAACCACACACATATGTATGTATAAATTTACAAGCTACAATATCCAGACATCATGAGGCTCTGCTAATAATTTTCTCAACCTTGCCCAGACTGTAGCTACATTTATGATCTGAAGATTTATTGATTTTAGTTATTTTATCCCTCCCATAATAGGAAACTACCCTCTGGACCATTGACCTATTCTTGTTATAAATATACTTTAGCTTGCTCTCATCATAACACTATCCCAGGCATCTAAGGTGTTGTTATGAGGTGGTGGTGTTATAAGGAAGGTAACCATAACAGAGTTTTAAAGTAAATCATTTAACTCTTCCAAATGAGTTTTCTTCTGCACCCATTAGCTATTGGCACACATTTTGTTCTGCCAAGTGCATCAGGGCCCTGATCCATCACAAGAGCTTCTAGGTGTTTTGGGTAGCACAAATAATGTGTAACAATAACGCATTGCAATTTATAGCTATACAAACAGTAGTAGCCTGAAGTATGTGCAAAAGTGTGGTGCCACTCAGCTGTCTGCATCTGAGTCTTGCTAAGGTTGCGTGCCTCTAGGACCTCCAGTTCCCAATGGCTTCCACAAACAAGGAATTTAGAACTTATCCTTCACTGTGACCAAGTTGCTCCAGTCTCTGTGTTCCTCTGGAGGTGGCCAGTGTTCTTACTCTTGGCTTTGTTAATAGCATAGCCATGGAGAGCACGTACCAGTTTTTAACATCTTTGAATGGCAACACCTTAAAATACTTTCTAGTTTTTACATAGAAATAGTATATATTGACCACAGGCTATTCTGTATCATGTATCACACAGAACCAAGTGATGAAGCTCTAATACCATCCTGCTCACAGTCTTGACAGTGACACCTCAGTGTCTGTGAGAAGCATGGTGACTGTGAGCGGTCAAGAATATTGAGAGTCCATCAGCCACTTCGATGGTTGTCTACAAACAATGCTGAAGTATTTCCCTCTTCCCATAACCTCCACCCCAGTTTTATGTAAGTTTTGAGTAACAACTCAAATGGGAAATCAGAGCAAGGGGCATTCCTGATTTTAATTCTTAGGTTCTTTTCCTTGCACGGTCAACAAAGAAAGAAGGTATTGCTAGCAGTCAAAGTTTTGATATATAAATAGAAAAGAGTACAAGAGCAGGAAAGAAAATACCTGGATAGGCTGGGGGTAGTGTTTTAGAAGTGTATTGACCCAGATTCTAGTCTTGGTTCTGAATGAAGCTGAGGGGTCAGTTTCTGCTCTTTGTAGCAGCGTGACATTTATATATTTTCAGAAGTAAATATAAATCTACCCTGCATCCTGCTGAGCACAAAGCATGGAAAGTCCACTTATCTACCACCTACCAGACTCAAGCCACTGCTTCCATGGTGCTTATTAGAAAGCTGTGTAATCATTTAATTTATTTTAGGAGGTGTTAGAATAGCAAAGTTAAAGCAAATATTATCCTTGGCAGCTACACAGAATAGAGCATTATCATCACCCATGGATGGTAATATTCTTGTATTGATTCAATATATTTGCAGCTTAAAAGCCTAACAAATAGGTCTAGCCTGAATTACCTACTGTAGTGGTATTTGTAGAAAAGGGGAAAAAAAAGCTTTGTTTCAGCAGAAGAAAACATCAAGAAAATCAGAGGAGCACTAGAGCAGATTTTGTCACATTCCTAAGTGTGAAAAGCCAGATACAAATACAATTATGTATATGTGGAACTAGTGACTGCACTTCCTCCTTGTAAGGTTAGATGCAGCAGTTTTGTGGAATTTTCTTAGCTTGAAAATTGGAGGATTTAGTCCAAAATGGAAGGTAAGAGAACAAATTGCTTCATTAGTTCTTGCCTTAAAAATGTGTCCATACATGGTGGTATTATTGTTACTTCCAAATTGAGACTTCTGGAATTTCTGTAATGTTATTAGAACATATCTGAATCTTGAAAGATTGACATTTCAGAATTATTTCATCATTCTTTGGGTCTTGTTTGTATTACTTAGGGAAATAACTTTTGATTAAGAAAATTACAGTATGCTGAATGGTTAAATATATGAGAGAAAGAGCAGTAACTGAAATCTGGCATTCCATTGTTTGCACCCTTCCAAAAGTACATGAGCCATTTTTACTTGAAAAGTGAAAGGACAGTTTGAGAACAAACTTTAAAGAATAATGTCCCTTTACATCTGGTCTAAAACACACTTATACTACACATAACATGAAAATAAAATTTTGTGGGGCTTAAAGGTTCTCCCCCTTTTTTCTAAGATTGCAGCAACAACAAAAAATCTGAAAAGAGTTTAAAATAATGAATAAAACTTGCCACTGAGTATGTGAAAAAAGCTCTATAATGCATAAGCAGGAGAGAAAAAAATATGTATTAATAATATAAACATGAATGGGGAATGGCTGGCGTTTCCCGACGAGTATATTGGAGAAAAAGATGCTGAGCTGTGGCCATTAGGGTGGCATTAAGAGCAACGCTAGAGCATTAAAAGCTGTGCCTTGGTATGGATAGTACCAAAGGGGGAGGGAAGCGAGATCTTGGTGTTCTTAGCACAGGGATCTGGACATGTTGGATGGAGTTCCCCAAGTGCTTATTACTCAGCTTCCTCTCCCGCACTCCCCAACTGTGTGTAAGTCTATACTAAATGGAGGATAAGCCTTGCCATTCCTTTCCAACTCTCATTTTAACAATCCTTAGGAAATCCTGCCCAAATTTAGTTTTTTGGATGCAATACTGAAATACTTTGTCACCTTGACAAAGGCAAACCGACAGTGCTCATGTTTCTGAAGGCCCTCCACAATATACATGTAGAGGCAATGAAGAAAAATAATATAAAGCTTCCTCACTTCCCCTCACTCCAGCCCACTTATTTACCGTTCTTCATCAGGTATTCTGAACCCATCAGAGTTGTACTCTCTTGGCTACAGAACTGACAGCAGCCACCATGCTACTGTGAGCCTCCTAAGGGTGTCTGTGGAGGCCTTCATTATTCAAAACTCAGCTAGCTTTCTGAAAAAGTTTCTAGTTCTTGTGGCTGCAAGGAAAAGCCTATTCTGGATGCATGTTCAAGAACATAGTTATTATCCCTTTCCAGCCCTGTAATTTTTCTTAATCAAATGGGCATTTGATTGGAGGTTGCAGATTTTGTTAAAAAAAAAAAAAATAATTAATTGGCAAAATTATTTTATATTTAAGTATATATTCACAGTCTCCTTACAGATGAGACAATGCACATTGTTTACCCTAGAACCTCCTGAATTTAGCAATTAATTTAGAGTTCAATGCCAAAGCACTTAAAGGTCATGCAAGTACCTTGCAGAAGGTACCAACTTGTCAGCATTTCTTGCCAGATTTCTACCCTCTCACACCCATCTGATTCCATCTGAGAAGTTACTGTTCAGCTACAGAGCCCCAGGAAAACCAAGGGAAGCTGTACAGCTAGAATTTGGTTTGGCACACATCTCTGCTCTCGCACAGCATTTATTAACATTTGACTCTCATCGTAATAATGGACCATGAGTGGCTTTGGATTCAGATCTGAACTGTAGATCAATGATGTACATCCCCTATGTTATTAATAAAAAACACTGAAGGGGAAAAGACAGAAAATAAATCATTATCACTTTTTTATTCCATTTTGTACACTTTTCAAGTCAGGCTGTAGTTTTTACATCTGCTTTTATTAGCAGTTTTCATGCAGTTTTCCCTGCATTGGACTACCTTTTCTACGACCCAATGCAGCTTGAACTAAAATAGGTGAATAAACAACTTGTAATTCAAAACTAGGTCACTAGGTGGCATTTAACCGGATCTGCAGGGACGTTAGGATAGGCAAACTGTGATTAGTGCAATGTAATCATCTATGCAAGGGCTCCATTTCATTAAGGATGTGTTAGAGCACACATCTATGGCCATCTGTTTCTATTTTGCCAACCCGCTTGATTGACCATCACAAGTATTCCCATGTGCGCTGAAGCATTGTTGAGCAGAACATCTGGCAACAACCAACACTGCCTTTAAAAAAACCCATGATAACAACAGAGGCATTAAAGCAAATACATGTACAATAATTTCATTGTTGAAACCTGTACCAGGGCAGCCTGTTGTCCAACAAAGTGAATACTGAACGCTGAAAATGCTCCTTTCCTGATTTTTTGCTTTTCTGGGAATGCCAACACTTCCATAGGAAGACTCTTCAGTAGAACAGATTTTGTTTTCTTCTTCCCTCAGTCCTGACTTTTGACACTGCTCAGAAAAAAACATTTACAAGGGAATGAAAAGCATAAAAGCAAGACTGAACTTCTGGCTAATTTTCATGTATTAAGTAGGAAAGAACATATTCATTTCATATGTTGTCAGAATGTAGAACAACTGCATTCTGGAAAAGGAACTGAAAAATCAAAACATCTGACTCTTTATCTTGGCAGTATAAAGAATAGGTGTTGAAGGAACATAATGATCTTTAGGGAGTGAGAAAAGTTGCTCTCACTGAAAATGGATGGAATACTTCCAGATTTACACTGATGTAACTCCAAGCAGAATCTGACAAAAGTTTAGTCAGCAAGTAGATCAATAAATCTACTTATAGTTGCTTTATACCATAGATATAAACTTAGTCAATAAGCCACTGTTTTCCCATTTACATTTTGAAGAAAACTTTTAATTAATTATGAGGCACCACATGCTGTTAAAAAGCCGACTGCTTAGAAAAAGCAGGATCTCCTCAGACCTTCTATCTTTCTTGTTTCCCATGTTCCTCTATTTTCTTTTCCTTCACTTAGTTTAAGCCCTTCCAGACTAGCCAAGTATCTACAAAAGAACAGAAGATATATGAGAGATATATTTGTCCTTCAAAACTGATCGATCCTTAATATCCTTAAGCAAACACAGCTGATGTGCTTGCAGTTTGCCTGTTTATGCATGTCAGCATTCACTGCAGAAACCAAGCTAATGTACACTGATATCACTATTTACTTTGTAGCATGTAACAAAATGCTAAAAAGCAAGACGTATGTGCACTGACCTGACATATCCAAGCCCATGGCACAAGAGCAAAGTAAATAATGCCATAAAAGTTTTTCTGGTGAGGCCACCACAGTATTTTTCATCTACTTACTTAGAAGTATAAATCCTGAGGCTGTAGGGGTAAGGACATACCCCCCTGTATGCTGACCAGTTTCACTAAACTACAATATTTTACCCAAAATAAGGAAACGTTCTGCTCCAGTGTATGCTAATGAAGAAGAAAATGCAATGTTTCTATGAACTTTCTTCTGGAGAGTACAAGAATAGCTTGAGCACTTCCTTTTCCTACCCTCAGTGTCCAAGGGCAATCCATTTAATTTGATAATAGCAGCTGTAGCTTAGGATGACACAGGTTGAGAGTACTCGGGGAAGGAGAAGGGACAAGTACCAAGTTGCATTTTCTTATTAACTCTCAGTGCTGTAAGACTGGAAACAGAGTTCCCTTTTAATAGCTATTGGGGATCATTACATTAATCATACACGTACATTGTTGCTGGTCCTCCCCTTCCCTAGCAAAATCCTTTCATCCACACCGGATCAGTGGAGAGGTCAGACTTTGCACAGGTGCCAGGATAAGTGACTTTCAGTTCTCAGATACACTGGTTGACATGGTCCGCTGGTTTTTAAAGGATATGTCCAAGGTATTTTGGGGGTCCTGACAGATCTGCACTAGTATAGACTGGCTTGTATTCCTCACTGCTGCTTTGTAGGGAGAAGACCTTGACATGATCCATACTCTCCTCTGCATTTTGTTTGCTTCTTGGAAGAGATGGTTTGGTTTGTTCCATAGTCAAGCCCCAGAGCAAGGTCCCAGTTACGCAGAGGCCCTGGAGCTTAAAACAGAGTAGGAATAAAGCTGATGGAGCTGTCACACCAGATTCAGACTACCCCAGCTGCTTGCAGCTGGCCCCTGTTACTACTTTACAGCCTCTGGCAGAAGGATTAGGCAGAGTTGTTTTTACTGGCAAAAATGAGATACGGTTGTAAGGGAATGTTACTGGTGCATGTGGAAGAATGAAGATGGAAGGTTGCACTTAAAACACAGTGGTCACAACATAACTGTTAATAACCTTACTGAATACGATCACATTTCTCCTACAATTGCCTCTGCTGTCCAAGCATCTCAATCACTCGTCTCTTCTCCCAGTGGTGGAGGCAAAAGTTGCTTGGATCAACATCCCCCCTTTGATAAGAACTGCAGTGCACGTGTCTGCCCCACTAATTACAGGTTGGATTCACCACATGAGCAGCCAGGAATATTTGCTTCAGAAACATTAATTTGCCAGTGGGGTAAATGGTTTGCCAAGGCATTTATTCCCAGATCAAACTCACATTGGCTGGAAATGTTGGGCTGTCTGACCTGTTGCTCTGACAGCAGTGTCTCTCCAGTTCTCCTGGAAAGGCACAGAAGTAAACAGATGCCCTCCTTCTGCCCCTTTGGCTCCCCTGTGTGGCTGAGGTTCCCACATAATTTCTAGTATTGAGTTCCCACATCTTTTTTAGTGCTGAGTTTTGGATCAAGGCCCCTAGTCTTCCTGCAGCTGTAACAACAGCAGCAATTTAGTGGTAAATTCTGTCAGAAGGATTATGAAATTCATTGATAAATGTTCCTGTATAATGTGTCAGATTTGAAGCATAACTGAATGGGAAAAATAGTCTTACTCCAAAGAGAGTTTAAAAACCCCAACAATATGTTGCACAACTATTTGCTCTTTTTTGTTGCCCAAGGAAACAGTTTTGGTTATATTCACATTTTTTTTGTCACTGGTTTGTTGGACTGGATCTGGTGGTTGCTGATGGATCTGTTTTTATGATGTTGCTAAGGGACTCCAGAGCTGTGAGATACGGCTTCTGGCAATGTGGTCTAATAAAAAGGGGAAAAAATGTATTCAAAAAGTGAATGTAGAAGGCCTACTAAGAGTTTGAGAGATACAATATGGGTACTTTCTGTTCTTCCCCCTAAGTAAGTCCTTGAGATCGCAAACAGCCCTGGCTACATGACTGCATTCTTTCTCTTTTGTGATTAGGACTGTGGCTTATTTTTGAGCAGCAACGTTTAGTTGATTTATTAAAAAACAAAGCAACAAAATAACTCATTTGTAAAAACATAGAATCTGGCTGTGCCTGACACCAAAGTGGGACGAAGGGATGGAGTATTTCTCTTTAGAGAGGAAGAGCAGTAACTTTCCCTTTATACTGCTGGGGTAGAAGGACCTACAGGAATTCTCAAGTTTCATGGCACATTTAAGAAGTTTTTTTTTGGTTTTGTTTGTTTGTTTGTTTGTTTGTTTTGTCTATCCATTTTTAGGATCTTTTTCTTCTTTGTTTTGGTTTTTTTTTTAAGTGCTCAGATTTGGCTTAACTCTGATCTCACTGACTTCAAAAAGAACAGAAATATCCACTGCTGAGTTCTTCTGCAAACTTCTCTCTTAATTGTCAGCAAGAAGGAAAAATGCAGCCTTGGAGAGCAATGGGTCACATAAAGAAGTTGAAGTGGAGGATCTCTAGACTCCTAGCTTTTTTGTTCAGAAAGTACTCAGATGCAATGGCAAGTTAGAGGCATTTATAGCACAGAGCCTGGTATCATGTACACATTATAGATGCCAACTAATTCTCAGCTAGAGTAAACTGGGAATAGCCAAGATTTCTTATTTGGGAAAGGACTCAGGAGTAGGTCACATTTCACAGACTGGAAATATGCACTTCTGTGAGCACACTGCCTTTTTCTTTACTGTGGGCAGCTAAATAAAAAGCTGAAAAAGAACCAGCAGTGGCCAAGCAATCAATGACTTTTGAAGCACAAATAGCTCACAAGTAATGGAGGAGTTGTTTCCCAGCTGAGACTGCTCCATCTGAGTAGTAGTAGCAATGTTTTGATGGATAACAGGGATGCTGAGGGATAGGAAGAAGGGTTCCACATGAGGCTACAGCAGCTGGTGGTCACCAAGTTTGCCAGGATCCTGGTTGCTTTCTTCTCAGTGGAACAGTTGGACACCTGCAGATCATCTGTTGTCTGGCAGTGTTCTTTTTCCCCTTAGCTTTCTGAGTTATGTGGTACATACACTGGACTTTTCAACTAGGTAAAGGTCTTGATATACTAAGTGCACCATTAGGGAAGGTTGGTGACTCCCATTTGTTACAAATCCAACCCCCTTGTGGGAGCAGTGACATAGTAACATCCAGTTGGTCTCCCGCTCACTGTACCGAAGACAGTAGCTCCTTCCCTACTCCCTGTCCACTGATACAGATATCTCCACTGGGGCAATGCTTATGACAGTACAGGTTCCCACACAGGTACTAGATCCTTCATGACAAAGTAGCAGACTTAAACCCTGCAGGTACATATTCTCCAATGATTAGAAGAGAGGACTTCTACAGTAGGATACCTCACCTGGTCTTCAACTGCAGGATAAACAGAGAAATTAGTAGAAGTGCTTTGAAGAAGCTAAGTACAGGTCTTTTCCTATTCCATCATAAACATTAGATAAATTGATCATAACATACTGGCTCTAATCTCTGCTTGCTTTCTTCTCAAACAAGAGGGATGCAGATGAATAAAACTTTGAACAGGTATTTGGACCAATGTGGAACAGCAGAGTCAAGCACACTGACTCACTCCTTGATACATTGCCATATATTTTATATCTATAACGATCTTGGGATGCTTTTACCAAACCATGTAGTTGCTGTTAGTAAACTTACAAAGTTTAGACCATGGGAGTTTAGACAGAAAAGAATCAAAATCTCCTTCAGAAAGATATTCCTCTAGGGCTGTTAAGCTACCCTGTAGTTGTGAATTGTCATTGAAACTGATGGGGCTCTTTGTGAGTGAAGAGGTGCACACTGCAAATTCTGCACTCTGATCCAGTAAGTTAGAGAAGAGTTTGATCTGGTCCTCAGTGAGCTGACTGTACCTGGAAGCATTACTGAGGATGTTCCCTGGCTCAGCCGCTCCTGTTTCCTGCAGGTCTGGGGAGTCTTGCTGTTTGATCGTGAACTGTTTCCACATAGAAGGAGAAGGAACATCAGAAATGGTCTGATATTCCATTACAAGTCACCCAGCCACAAGTTCTTTGAACTGAATTCCTATTACTGTACCCTTCCTGCTTGACTTGTGAAGCCCCTGCAAGAGAAATCAAAAGCTCTTTGCCACTTCCTCCAGGAGGCATAATTCCACCCCATCCCAGCAAGCTGCTGCTGGCTTTGACACTCACCCCTATGTACAATGGGTGCTTTTTATGAATGTTGTGAAAGTTTGTTTTTGATAACTGCAGCACTGCTTTGTGTACTGCAAATGCTTAAGTAAATATATTAAACTCCAGCCTGTAATTTCAGGAAGCCTCATTATAGTTTCTATGCTACACTGAAACCTTACCCTATAGTACTTAACATTTGTGATCCAGGGTGTCAAAGTGTTAATCAGCTGGCATGATCAAGATTAAACAAATAGATTATTTTGATATTCTTCAGTAATATATTAAAAGTGAAACATGATCTGTTGGCCCTTGAGGTTCAAGTCTCAGCAAATGCAATTATACAAGGAGCTCCCTGTAAAAGTGATCTGGACAGCTGAAAAAAGTGAGTCCTTTCCAGATGGGTTCTTAGCAGTGGTCCACAATACATGAAATCTATGAGTTAAACTAAGGAAACTAGTGAAGGCCAACAGCTCGGTTTTAAGTTTCAGATGAGGTTTTTGCTTATGCCCACCTCAGGAAATGAATATTGCATTCATAAATTGTTTTTCTTATCCAGGAGATGAACCTTAACATTTTCATTCAGCCCCAGAGTATTAGATTTCTTTAACACTTTGCCACATTAGAATATGTTTTCCATCTGAATCTGATGATGCAATATCTGAAGAAAGAGTTAGCTGAGTGGCATTCCATAACAAGCAATAAAAGTTTATGATGCACAGAGTATGATAATTGGCACAATATGAATTGAATGCTTCCTTATGGATAATATTTGATAAGATATAGCATGTGTAGCTATCATAACATTTCAATCAACCCACGATTGCTACTTTAAACTGTATTTATTTTATTGTCTCCATAATGGATTTTACAGTGCCAAAAATTGGTCTGACTTCACTAGAAAGATGAAAAATCGCTGTGTTGTTTTTCCTGGTGCATTTATTTCCCACTGAAATCCTTTTCTCTTATTTTGTTCCCATCTTTTTCAACCCACGTCCTTCCTTGCCATGAGCTGTTGACATACGATTTGTTGAAAGTCGAAGCTAGCGGACACCAGTGTTTTATTTTTTAACCCCCATCATGGCATTATTTTTGTATAGGGGCTTTTACAAGGTTAATTAAACCATAATGGGAAAATCATTCACGAACAATGTCCTTTCCCAGTTTCCAGATTCTATAACCCTCACACCTGTTTTTCTTAGGTTTTCGTGCTACATCAGTCTATAAATCCTCCTGTATTTCCCAGTGTAGTTTCTTATGAAATAAAACTTTTTTCTCTCCATTTGCTCAACTGTTTTCAATGCTTGCAGTCAAGCCTGAAGTTGCCAATCAAGGAACAGCTTATCAGTCTGAGCTTTTCCTTTTCAAGCTTATACTCAGTGACTTTTGAGACCTGTCAACACCCAGTTGATTTTAGCCTTAACAATAAAGTCACACTCTATCTCCCACCTAGTAGCTTTAGATTAAATTCTGATGTCATATACGTCATATTTACATAGTTAAAACTCATAACAAAGCAACCCACAGGCAATAGGATGTAATAACCATGCAACAGAACCATTTCCTGTCCCCTTTTTTCTCTCACACTATGTTTCGTGTAGTTTATTGGATGTGAATGTTTTGAAAATGAAAATCGTCTGGGGGAAAACTGCTAGCCAGGCGTGAGGTTTAGAAGAATTCAACTAAAAGAATATATAGAGTTGTAAATGCTTGGCCACCTCTGGTATTGTAAAATAGAAACTCTTTCAATATTCCTTTCATTTCCACAAGAAGAATAGATGGGAGGCCACAATTATGTGTTCCAGCAGTCGATTTTTAATATCTTTAATTCTGCTCATATTAAAGGAAAACAATTAACTTGGAGTCAGAAAGCCTTAAACACCAAAAGTTTTACAGTTTTCATTTTAAAGCACAAAGGACCTACTTCAAATACAATGCAACGGGAACTTTAACCATGGGCAATGTTTAAACGACAAATCCACTATGGTACGTTAAACAATCAATTAAGGCAAGTTTAACAATTTTTTTCAGCCTCACAAAAAAGCCCCATTAAAAGTAAGAGAATAAAAACCGCTGTGTGCTTCCCCCCCACCACCATGCACACACAGAGTACTCTTTAACCACAGTCATATCGAGAGATTGTGTTTTATCTAAAAATAAAGAAAAGAGCAAGCCTTAACCAGTGAATTTTATGTAGGGAAGTGCAGTACCTTCTGCAAACTGTTTTTTCAAACTGAGGACAGCTGAAATGCTCCCACTGGTTTGGGTTTTGCTAGGACTATGAATCAAAAGTAAAATATCGCTTAAAAATATTTATTGAGAGGGATTTTTTTTTAACTAGTTTAGTTTTGAATTTTAACCTAATGCCCAAATTAAGAGAACACAGAGTGAAGTAACAAGGCATCAGTTCTTGCTGGAAGGCCAAAGAGGACCTTTCCAAAGAGGACCTTTGAGTGGGAAGACTCTGAGACTTTTCTTTCTAACCTAGCTATGCTTCTCTCCATGGTGGAAATAAAAAGTCCTTTAATGCTGAAGGTGCTTCAGAGCATTCCTCAATTGCTAAAAGCTTGCAGCTTCGCTGGGCTTAAATGCACGTCTGTTTGCCTTGAGCAGGGCTTGCATCATGGGTTGTGTATAGTGGGCTTGCCCAGATGTATGACCAGCATGAAGTTCTTGCAAACCTTGCTGCTTCTGTTTTTCTCTCTGGTACAGCTGCTATTATTGTTCCAGCAGCTCTCTTTGCAACAAGGACTTGGACAGTGGAGGTCAAATCAAACCAGCCTCGGGGGCAGGCAGCTCTCCATAGACTTATCATAGAATCATAGAATAGTTAGGGTTGGAAAGGACCTTCAGATCATCTAGTTCCAACCCCTCTGCCATAAGCAGGGACACCTCACACTAAACCATGTCACCCAAGGCTTCATCCAACCTGGCCTTGAACACTGCCAGGGATGGAGCACTCACAACCTCCCTGGCAACCCATTCCAGTGCCTCACCACCCTAACAGTAAAGAATTTCTTCCTTATATCCAATCTAAACTTCCCCTGTTTAAGACTTGGGAGAACAGTTTTATTTGTGCTGAGTTCTCTGTTTCTTGCCCAGTAAATAATGGTCCATTTCAAAAAGAACCATGTTTCAAAGCATTGGGTTTCTAGCTTGTCCTGGGAGTCCTTTATTCTTCAGTAATCAGAGCCTAAATTCCTCAGGAGGGACAGCTTGTTACACAGGCCTCGTGGAAAAAGAACCCTATGGGTGACCCTGGCTTAGACATCAAATGTAACCTACAGATTCTGGGAGCTGTAGGAAAGGTGAACACTTGGGTTATAAATAGGAGCAACATGTAAGACATCCTTTGGCTTGCTTGGAGGACTTCTGCTGAAGTACAGAGTCCACTCTTGGATGCAGAACTTCAAACTGATGTGAAAAGAAGGGCTCAGAGAAAGAGAATGAGAAAAAGTAGAGCTCAAGAAACAAGGAGACAGAAGGTATTTTGAACTGCTTAGCTTAGGGGGAGAAAAGAAAAGAAAAGAAAAGAAGAGAAGAGAAGAGAAGAGAAGAGAAGAGAAGAGAAGAGAAGAGAAGAGAAAAAAGAAAGAAAAGAAAAGAAAAGAAAAGAAAAGAAAAGAAAAGAAAAGAAAAGAAAAAGGTAATAAGCTTTGAATGCTTTAGATGATAGCTGCCAAAGGGAAAGATCTATTCTTGCTCTTTTCACCTCCCTTTAGATGTGACAAGTTACATGCTTAAATTGGAGCAGGGAAGAATGAGATCAAGCATTAGGAAAACCCAATAGCCATGAGGATCCTTAAGCAGTGGAAGGTGCTTCTGACACAGGTTGCACGATTTCTAGTACTGGCAGCCTTTGTGAGAAGAAACACATCTGTCAAGATATGGTTTCAGCACAGAAGATCCTGCCTTGAGTGATGGAGATAATGACCTCCCACGATTCCTCATACCCCTGTTATCTCCAAGTCTATACTTGGGCTTTGTCTCTCTTCCTAACTCCATATCTACACGTGTCCCTCCACCTAAGCCATCCTGCTCAACCCCACAGCCCCTCCTAAGGTGAAGTTAATAATCAGCAGACAGTAGCACTCACTGGAAATAGCTACCTCTATTCCCCCAGCTCCTTCTGGTGTTTCCTGATAGGAGCTTACAATTGCAGGGAACGGATGACCAACAGCAGTAGCAGAGAAGGAATGTCACCCAAGGACAAGCTACTGGTCAGCAGCTCAGCAGTCATCTTGAGCCCCCTGTGCCCATAGGCTTATGAATCCAGTGGATCATGTTATGTCTGTCAGACAATTGGTCTTCAGTACCAGGATTTGGCTATCCTTACAGAAGGGAAAAATATATGGGTATAGTTAACATGTGTAAGTCTAATGTATAACACATGTAGCCATATATGTAGCCAGAAGGTGTTCATTGTGCTTGCTGGAGTGATGATTGCCTCAGCTTGCACCACATTTTTTTGTGCCACTGCTGCATTTTCCCCATCAATTGCTTGTTTGGCCACAGAGCACAGTGATTTTATCCTCCCATGCAGTGAAACAACCTGTCTCGTGCCAGCATCAAACCCACTGTGGACCGCCCTGTACTGCAGGAACTTCAGGATGTCACGCAGCCGGTCTGACATTCAGGGTTGCTGAGCAGTCGCACCATGTGCAACACATGTTTATCAATTTTGGAAGTCAAGCCTTTTCTAGGGTCGATCTGATGGCAGAAGGACCCTATTCTGTGTATGTGATACAAAGCCCAAGCTTCTCAAATGGACATTCCATGTATAGTGAATTGTACTGACTGCTTCATTTCATAGCAAGGAGGTTTGTGTGAAGCCTTCAGAGAAAATATGAAGCCTGCATAACGGAAGACTCGATTGAGTGGACATAGATTTCTTAGGCTTGAAGCAGGAATATTTTAAGGGAGGTGGTACAGATTTTGGTGGGTTTTTTTTCCTAGAGATAATGCACACCCATAGAAATATGTGAGCTGCTGCTTATTAGAGAAACATTGTGCCATGGAGCAGCATCTGTCTCTGAGCTCTTCATGGCCTCAGGTCAGTGAAGGCAGGATGCAGGAGCTGATGCCCCTCACAGGCACCATTTTTATGATACTTTGTTTCCCATCTTCTGGCCTTGCACCCCATCCTGCTGTGTGTCAGCCACAACATGCTGAGTGCCAGTCTTGGCACTGCGGTGGAGGCTGTTTGACCACCTGGTGTAAGCTACCTGCAAGATACCACCCAGTTGCTTTAAGGACTCTTTTCAGCTATCCTGAAGCAGCACGCATATATATATGATAGCTATGGCCCTTCTTGCTTTTTGATCATTGTGTAATGCAATGAATCCCAACAAGAACTGAGCGACAGCCCATTATTAGTACCTGTGTTTCAGTCCACAATAGCAATCAGTCCCTTCTCAGCTCAGCACACAGAATATTGCTGAGGTCTCTGCTGCCCTCACAGCTAACGGTGACTGGAGTTTGCAAGAGCTTGTCTCCAGCAGCTGGGACACTGTCCACATCTCTGCAGCCCTGACTCTCAGCTCTTAAAGGCCTTCAGTGGTGCCTTTTCTTCTTGCTATCAAAGCTTTGTCACAACTTTTCAGATAAAATGTATGTTTATTCTTCACTTTCTTTACCTTTCTGTTTATTAAATCAGAACTTTTAATCTTCTCATTTACCAAGGTTTTACTTCATCTACAATAGATACAAATTTCTTTTAACCTGTTGTTCATTTGTACAGTGGCTGATGCATTTCTCTGAACCACTATTATTCTTTAAATAATAACAGTAGTGGAGATGATAAGAATAATAAACCACTAAGGCTTTATATCCAAAGAAAACATGAGCTGAGACCCCAGTGTTTGCAGAAAATATTGGGAAAAGGAAGCTAGAGGTGACTTGCTTAGTAAATGTATCTCTTCTGCAAACAACATACATTAGGCTGATTCCTTGGTGAATGAAGCACAGTGTGTATAATATGGAAAGAAGACATAGCACATGAGAAGTTTATGGTGATTATAAAGCAGAAGTCAGGTTGCAGTGTGAGGTTTCCTTCAACTAGTCTTCTACCAGACAGTCCAAAAGGAAGAAATACAGGGCTAATATAGCAGGTAAAAAAGAGCAGGAACTGAATTAGTTGGAGGAACAAAGCAGACTGGCATTCTGTTTGCCCAGCTTGTCAGTATTAGATGAGCAAGTGATAAAAGAATTAGAAGAACAGGACGGCCTCAGACACTTCGAACTGTTACACAAGTCAACTCTATGTGTCACACTAATGAGTATTTATGAAAATTAATATGAAACAATGGAAAAGTTCGGTCATTAAAATATGACCTGCCAACTGCTTCTACTATTGTTTTCACTGCACCCCATGAAACAAAGAACATTTGGTGTCCAGGCCTCTGCTTCATTTTCAGCTTGTCCCAAGCTTGTGATTTGTTGTTGTAATTTTGTCAAAATGCAAGAAAACAGTGGCTGGTTCCACCACCAGCATCTTCCAGCAGGCTCTACAAGGACTTTGCTACACAGCAGCTGCCACCCTGAAATGAACCATCTCTTCTCAAAAGAGCGTTATGTTCTCTTTTGTGGAGCTAAGGGCATTCTCCTGTCTTTAGTTATGCAGGACAAATCCTGTTGACATTGGGAGGCTGGCCTGCAGGCCTGGAGCAGAGACCCATGTTATGAAATAGCAGAGCAGATGGTTACAAGCCAATATCAGGGCTCAATCTCTACCTCTTTACTGATGCTGATCGGACCTAAGAATCATCAGCCTACCATGATGGATCTAGAACACACACAAGGATACGTAAGATTAATATGTTTTTTTCTTTACACTTTGGCTAGAAGGTATCTGTGGTCACAGTGAGGTAATGACTGGCAGACGCTGATTTTCCAGTGACCTGTAAGTATGCTTGCTCTTGATCTCAATTCAGCACTCCTGGTGGTATGTTTTCTTGCCCTTTTTTAACTTATCGTTTTGGACTGACCCTCACATATCCAGGCTTAGTTCTCTCAGGCCGTATGTAGCAAATGCTGTCCCCATTCTGCAAGAGCCTTTTTGCTAAATTACTTTGTAGACTTCAACATGTTTTACTCTCTTTTTTGTTCACTTCCCTTTTCCCCTCCACATAATAGTATTCCTTGTGGAACAGAGGGGTCTTGACTTTCCATTCTGCCACCACTTCCACCTTGGTCTTTCTGCACTCATTATGCTCTGCCATCCCTTGTCAGTGGCTAGGGGATTCCTCTCACCTTTGCTGTGCCACAATCAGGGTGACAGGAGGCAATCTCTGAGCAGTGCTGATTCCTCCATAGCAGCTCTTTCACTGTGTCACATCCCAACACTTCCCCTTTCCAGAGCAAAGAAGGAGAAAAAAAAAGTAAGAAATTATATTCTTTACATAGGGGTTTGCACTTAGATCCCTCTTTGGTCTTGGTACCTTCCATTCTCCTTTAACCATAGCTCCTTCTTTTGCCATTTCAGAAGTGAAATAACACATGCACTATATAATGTGTCTTTCCCTTGCTCACTGCTTTCACCAGCTTCCTTGCTCTCAGTATCTGAAGTGCCAGCAAGCTCTTTAAACATTTGAATCTCATTTTTCTTGATTCCCCACTTGGTTTTAAAATTTTCAGGTGTGCTGTCTCCTCTTTGCCTATGCAGTGCATCTCACATGCACTATTCACCTCCCCCAAAGATAAACTGTTAGTACAAATACAGAACAAACAACTGAGATGAATGTATACCTGGGCAACCATGACCAAGTGAGTAAAACTGATCATTTAGAAAAATAATGCCACATGCTTTTAAGGGAAAGAAAATGCTTTCCTTTTTACATACTCTTCCTCCCAAAGGCAGCTGCAAGGGCAGCTGCAAAGCAAGTGAGGTGGGTTTTTTTGTTTGTTTCCCTGGCCCAAATGGTAGATTCATCTGGTAACTGGAAAAAAATGTAAACTTTGCTTTAGATACATTCAATTGTCCCCTACTGCTATATCCAGAGATAAACTCATACCAGTAACACAAGCACAGCTTTGAACACAGGTTGAGTCTGAACATAAATCAGACTGTGCCCAACAGTCCCAACACCAGCTCTCCCCCCACCTCAAGGTCCCACTGGCATCCCCAACACAGGAGATGCATGGGGTTTAAACAAAACCAGGAGGCTTGGAGCCAGCCCTGGATATTTCAAGTGCCTGTTCATATTGCCTTATCCAAGTGCACTGTCCTTCATAATTGCCATCATATGTTACTAGGTGCAATGTGACTGAAAGATAGCTTTATATGCTATCTTTGCTTATACACTTTATATGCTGCTCTTTGCTTATGCATCACAGTACATACAACAGGAGTATCTTACATCTGTACAAAAATTGGGACCAAAGTGTCCATAAACAAGCAGAATCACTATCCTCAACTAATTTTCACCAGCAATTATATTTTAGTTGTGTGGTTTGCGATGGGAAGTAGCTAATATCAAGTCTTTGCTTCTACTAGTATTAAATGCAGATAGTATTTTTCCTGCTGTGATTGTGTCTCTTCTTTTAACTGTAGTTTGGTTAAAGCAAAAGTAGCCTATATCACATTTTAAAGTAACTTTATTTTTTCCTCAAATGTAGCAATAATATGAATTTAATAGAGCAGAAAAAATAATATATTATTTAATTCTTAAAAAGTTTAACATTAAATTCAGCCTATGTACATAACTTGTCTCAGATTGTTCCACACTTCTACTGCCAATACTGCTTTGTTTTTTTTTCATGTGTTTTTTCATTTTGTCTTTAACATTCCCTTGTCCCAGAATTGCCAAGAGGAAATTTCACAATTCTGTGTACTCAAGGAAATTTGACAATGTTACTTCATCAAGGACATTTTTACTTGGATGCTAAAATGAAACAATTCTGAATGGATGGCAGGACTAAGTTATAAAATGACAGTGTTGCAAACTTCGCAGCACCACTATAAATTGGGATTTTTCAATCTCTAAACCACATGATTGCCATGGCTCCTTATTTCCTCAACAAATTAAGAATATCCATCTAACTGCAAATCTTTCAATTGGTAGGGAGGATTGTCTCCAGCTTCAGCAAATACATATCCAGCTACAGAAGTGCAGTTATATTAAGAAGATTGTGTGCATAAATAGAGATTAAAAGTACCCTACATTGTTTTGTAAGTTTACATAGTATTACCCAGACAAAAGAAAATCATTGTCTGAAATCAAAGGACTGGACCTTAGTATCACTTGGAGAAGAATAGTTCATTAGGCTAGGGGACTGGGGACATTGAAACGTTCATAATGCCTACAACCACATGCATGGGTAATTATCACTAGAGTGCTTTATTACACAGAGATTTTCTTGGGTTAAACAATTCTTGGGAACCAGACACAAATGTCTACCCAGATCTCCATCTGCCTCTCTTGTTCACCACTTTCTAGATTTCAGCAGAACTGTGTTTTCTCTCTGCATCAAACTACCAAAGGAGGCCAGACAGAGTCACGGAAGCCATTAGAAACCTCAAACCTTGGCCCAACCTGCTAAATATTTATTGAATTTGGAAAAAATGTGAGACAAATTTAAACTGAACTTGGGCTGATTTATTGTGTTTGGCAAAACATGGTTGTTTCGTATGAAACCAGACAAGGCTAAGTGGTTTCGTTTGAATGAAACTAAAGCTTAAATCAAAGCTGGAAAGACATTACTGGAACAAAAGTTGTTGGGGGTTTTGCCTCCTTTCTCCTTTTTCCTTCCTCCCCACCCCCCCTATTTTTTTTCAGGGACAAAAGTTATTTTGGTTTGGTTTTTTTTTCATCTTGAGCCAAACTCCATAAAATATTTTATCCATGCTTTTAGTCTGTCCACACATATAGAAATGGAAAATCAGGATGATTTTCAGGTCAAGGTTTTTCCTGATTGTTGTTTACCTATCTTCACTAGAATGTACAAAGTCCTCAGAGTTTTCTCCAGGTTTATTTCTTCACAACATATAGATTTTTCCAGATCAGAGAACTCATTTTTGCCTAAAATATGCAACCAAAAACAGACAGAGAAACTCTCATGGTTTTATTGGAGAGGTTAAACCAAATTACTATTCCAAATGTTAAATTACAGGGACTAGGCACCCGAAAGCAACAATAAAATATCAACAGAAAGATGCAAAAAAAGAGGCTAATTTTGTTATTCTGGAATTCCTGTGCATTGCAAAATTTATAGCACTTCCTCACATCATCATTGTTATTATTTGGAATCATCAAGTGGAGTGTTTTTTCCAGAGAGAAGTTTTGGAGAATGTGAGTTGCATAGAGTTTTCTCATTGTTTCAGCAATATTTTTACATAGACTTAATTTTTACCTTGTGGAATAATTCATTTGAAAATAAAATAAATTAGTATCTTAAGGCCAGTGCAGACACAAGGACAGCTCCTCACAAAACCAGATATTAAACAACAAAATGTAAAGAACTTTGATGGGTAGCACCACATTTTTTCTTCATATGTTTACACAAAATTATTTCCTTTCAGGTTTGAATTATAAAATTCACCAAAGCAAACCCACAATTTTTGCTTTGAATTGCAGATGTTTTCCTTGACAGGAGAATGTATTTAATTTAATTTGCAATGCAGTTGATGCTGGAATAAATATAGCGACAGTTTTGCTGCAATTTGTGTTAAGATAGAATTAATATATATCCACTGGAGGTTAAAGAAGAACATTTTGATATCACCATGGTCATCTAAAGCAGAATATGATATAGTTATGAGTTCATTTACACAGATACTCTGGCAACTGAAGGTGGAATCAGGGCATTTTGGGTGTCATTCAAGAAAATCCAAAGATGATGTTTAAACCTGAGTAAAACACAAAAGGAGGCACAGAGTACTTTAGCACAGGACATGAAGGTGAGAAAATAAGGTTTAAAAATAAATAGGGTGTTTATGTAGATAAGACTATCCAGAAAGGCAATGGGTAATGCTTAGGAAGGTGGTGAGAAACATAGAGTCATAAAATAGTTTGGGCTGGAAGGGACATTCAAAGGTCATCTAGTCCAACTCCAATGTGCTTCAACCTGGAACTGTTTATCCCTCTTCACAACCCATAACCAAAGCATTCCCTTCGTGGGGTTCGTCCCTTGCAACCAAGTCTGTCTGCGCTCTGCTCCAAGGTGAATGAGGGGCACTGGAAAAGCACACCAGGGCAGGGGCAAGAGCAGCTGCTCAGTAACAGCAAATTAAAGACAATGTTATGGTAGTAGGACCACATGAAGGCCAATGTAAAGAAAAAGTCCTGCAAAGTTTCAGTACAGCAAATGCAACAACTTCATCAGCTCTGCAGGCAGCTGCTGGCTAACACCTAAGCCAGCCAGGGGTCTTCCCCTTGCCTTCCCCGTTGCCTCATGTGATGCCATGCTGTGCAGCCTGAGCAATGTTTCACAGCCTGGCCTTTGGCAGGGTCACCCCAAATTAAGTGTTTGAAGAATAATAAAGCAGAAAGGTAAAGAGAGGCAATTTTATACTCCAAGCACATCTAAAATAATGCCCACTCCCACTGTGGCAGGAGAAAAAGGCTAGCTGTAATTAAGCTGCTGAAGTATAGCACTTTTATTCATTAAAAACAATTCTTTGATTTAGCACACAACACAAAACACCCACAGACCACAGGAAATCTCTGGGCTAATTCTCCTGCCCTTTCACCTCTCACACATTCGAGCTTTCTGCTTTCTTCCTCCTGTCCATCTGCTTTAATCATTAGCAACAGTCTTGTGCAACAGCTCTAGCAAGTAAAGTCAGCTGTCATCAGAGCATATTTAAACTCTGACTGTTAGTTTCCACTAAATCAGTTCTATGCCCATAGGCCTTATTAAGCACAGAGAAGGGCAGTGGTGCAGGTCCCAAAAAGCTCTAGGGGAAACTAGACTTTCCCAGATGAAGTTATGGTCCACGTGGTCCTTGGACCAGGTTTATCCTTTCCTGAGTTTTCCAATAGCTTTGAAGTGGAAATGTGAAAACAGTCACTGTGTGACCAGCAGGCGCACTGGGGATAGGTCTAAGGATGGTGGGTTTGAATTGTAAGCATTTGAATGCCAAAATATATGATCGTTAGGAGGAAAAAATAAGTGCAGCTCTTGACAGTGATCTAACAGAGTAAGTGCAGAGAGGACTGCAGTACAAGATGTGGAAAAGGTTCGATTTTGCTCAGGAAATGAGCTCCTCTTTCATAACATGCTTGCCTCCTGTACTGAGGACTCAAGAGCTGGATACAGTACTCCAGGTGGGGTCTCACCAAAGTGGAGTGAAAAATGGGGCAGAACCACTTCCCTCAACCTTCTGGTCACACTCCTTTCGATGCAGCCCAGCACACTGTTGTTTTTCTGTGCTGTGAGCACACACTGCTGGCTCATGTGTGGCTTTTCATCCATCAGCTTCCCAAAGTCCTTCTCTGCAGAGCTGCTCTCTAATCCCTTCTCGAGATTCCCCAGCTTGTATTGATACCAGGGGCTGTTCTGATCCAAGTGCAAGACCTTGTACTTGGCCTTGTTGGACCTCATGATGTTGAAACAAGCCCACTTACTCAGGTTATCCAGGTCACCCTGGATGGCATCCCCACCCCCCGGCAGTGACAACTCCACCACTCAGTTTATACAGCATTTACCATTCAACAGAATGCTTAAGTTAGATGTCCTCTGTTTGGAAAAGTGACATTACAGAGCAACCAACAGTATTCTAGGTGCCATGGCAAAGACAAATAAGAAAGAAATGACTATGTACTGTTTGGATGTAGTCATGCTGTCTTTAGACCTATCCTTTGACCTGTGCAACCTGTGAATTTTTCAGATGCTTAAAATGCCTGTGTAGAAGCATTTTTAACACTGCATGCTGTTAATTTATGGAAGCCAAAAAGAATCAGGTTTATGGCTGGTACGTTTCAGGTTATTAATCATAGTGGATGTCAGTGTAGGGCATCACTAAGCCACTGATTTCTAGAGGCTTGGAAGATGGGTGAAGCCCTAAATGCCCTCCATTAATATTCTGATACTTCATTCCTGCTGCCAATCACTGTTAGAAACAAGATACTGGGTTTGAGCAATGTTTAATTTTTCACAATGCCAAGAATGGAGAGCTTAACAACTTACGAGACGTCTTGCCAGGTGTTGAATTCAAACATTAAAGTTACAGACTGAAACACTACAAAGCAAACAAATTAATCAGCAGCAAAAACTCATGTTCCCATTGTAGGATTGCCAAATTATCACCTGGTATCTTAAATACTGCTTTTAATCTCCAACATACTTTACTTATTAGCTGGTGGAAGGGTGGCAAGTCTACAGAGGAAATTACCCTGAGCTTCAGAAAATAAGATATGCTCCCCTTAGGGCAGCAACAGACTCAGGTTACTTTTAGTATACACTCTATAAATGGATATATTTAATGAAGTAAGTTTGAATGTTTCAACAAAGCTGAATCACTAGCATTAATATAAAGGTAATTGAAGTTATATCAGCACCTTTGTTTTGAAACTGCATCTTAGAGGGTCAGTTTCAAAAGTTTGGACAGAAGTTTCATCAAGTGAAAAAAAAATCTGTGCTGAGGATAGTCCTGCAGAGTGAGCTCCAGATGGTCCAGCTACACCCAGAGCTCCTGGCTTTCAGCTCCAGGCTCCTGCTCTCCACTTCTCTCCAGAGGAGCCTGAAGCTCTCGGTGGTTAGGGAGCAAGGGAGTGCCATGGACCAGCCTCCCAACCAAGGCACCCTTCCACATGTCTGCTGAAATGAATCTGGCTGTTTTCCGCCTTCTTACACCTCTCTAAATGGCCACATTTTAAAATACACACATACACAGCACACACGAGAACATTTCACATTTGGTTTTTGCAGTGTAATGGTTTTGCTTGCTTTGTTATGGTTTCTTGCACCAGATGTAGGAATGCTGAGACATATGGAAAAGAAAATCAGCTACAGCAAGAACAAACTACCAGCCACTGTTGCAGGTTCCTCAGAGATAGGTGAATGAGATTAAAGACAACATCAGCCAATAGGCAGAATGATTTAGAGAACCACTAGTGTTTCTTTCTTGCTTATTAACTCCCTCAGCCCAAAACAGTGAATGCTGGTCCATGTGAATGCTCTGTTCTCCAAAGGAAACAATAGCAGAAAAAAATCCTATGATGATAATCAGCAATTAAAGATCCTGTTGTGAATGCTGTAAGATGAAAGCAATTAAAAGAAATTTCAGCCTCTTCACAGCCCAGTTTGGGTCTCTTTACCAAAAGCTTAGGGAGGTTAAACTGAACTTTTGTGAGCAGTTCAGCCACAGAGATGTTACACAGAACGAACAACACTGAACAATGTTTTTAAATCACTCCATACCAAGGGAAAGCTCAGATGCAGGATGGAAAGGCTAGTTAAGATCCGCTTACTCCTGGTTTACAACCTAGCACTGTGCCCTCCACTCCACCCCAGCCTTACTAAGTGTCATCAGTTCTTTACCCCATTTGCCTAAGAGTCTCAGTGGAGACAACATGGACATACTTGAATTAGCTTTAATATCACCAGCCTGCAGGCCTGTGGTGAGGCACTGGCATAGGCACAGTAACGCCTGCCTGGGGTGCAGAAAGCACTCACAGCTCTGACACCTGCCCTGGCAGGCTGCTGCCATCCCTGAGTTGAAGATGTGTGGGGCAATGCCTCTTGCTGAGACAGCTGGCCAGAGCATTTCTGCAGCACACTTCCAGCTCTCCTCCTCCTCCTCTTCCTCCATGCAGCAGCAATACCAAGTTGTATTGCTGAGAAGCTTAGAGTCAGCACAATCTGAGCAAGCAGCCATGGCAGTGCAGAGAGTAAGGTGGCCAATTGCCCACAGGCTTAGCCAGCCCCTCAGTTGGGTTTTGCAGCCCCAGCCGATGGCCTCTTCCCAGTGCCTCAGCCACCTTGTTTAAAACTAGGTTAAGTTTATCTGCACCACACCATGTTTCCAGCCGCACTCACTGTCCTAACCACAATCTTGGCTCAGCAGATAACCCACTGCCTGCATAGTCATGCACAGAAAACTCTGGGTTTCAAATGCGTTGACTCAACCCTTTGAGCAGGCATTAGTATCACTTACAGTAGCATACAGAATACTGTTTCAGCGCTCAATGGTCTGTTTGTGTGTTTACCAACTGGAGGGGGTTGTAGCATTGCAATTTTGCCAAGGCAAAAAGGTGTTCCAAGAAGAGCAGCAGCAGCTGTAAGCAGGCTCTGGGAATTAAAATAATGGCATCTTATAAAACTTCACAAATTGAGCCAATAAGTGTGCAATAAGTCAGTTTTGAAATTACTGTCTTATATCAAGTTTCTCTAATAAAAGTCAAATTTGTGCTTAGAAAAGCTTAAAGCCCATATGTAGGGAGACTTTATAACTCTAATGGGAGCCATGATAGAGCAGTACGTTAGTAAACACATGTGTAAGCAGCACAGAACAAAGAGAAAAGTAGCAATATGTTAATTACCTCCCTCCTGTATTATTTTTGGTTGTCACTGTGGATGCAACTGCAGCAAAACACATGCACGTTCCTGACAGCTGCTCTGTTCCATGAGGAGTAAAACAGCAGGAAGACTGGTAATGTGAAAGAAAGAAAACAGGCTTTTCTTCTATAAAAATTCATTACGTGTCCATCCAGAGATAGAAATAACCTTTTTATGTTCTCAGTGACTGATTCAGAGGCAACTTTTTTAAAGGAGATACATGGGTTGGAAAAGAAAGCTGCCTGATGCTGGAGAGCTAGTCCATAGGGACAGGCTCCTTATTAACAGCCATAGGTTCTCACTTAGCTTAGAAGTGTTGCAAATGGTTGTGCCAGCATTGACAGAGGTAGTTGTCTCTCACATCCCAAAGGCCTATATGGCCTCTGTCAGGCTCAACTAGCGAGCATAGGGCCAGCCCAGAATCCAGTCTTTCATCAGATAAAAGGCAAGCAAGGCTGTTGCTGCTTTGCTGGTGTGAGACTTGGACACTGTGCAGAAGACAGGTACTGTCACAGGAGAGGTTCCAGCTGTGCTGTGCAGAGGACTGCCAAGTAATGGCAACTCAACCAGTATCTAACTGCATTTGGCAAATAGGCAAGCTTTCCATTGCCCTATGCAAAAGTGGGCAAACTCTTTTGACTGTATTTTTCCT
The DNA here is from genome assembly GCA_002631895.1 of Agapornis roseicollis. NCBI lineage: Eukaryota > Metazoa > Chordata > Aves > Psittaciformes > Psittacidae > Agapornis > Agapornis roseicollis. The sequence goes on along the minus strand of NDXB01003335.1, from coordinate 89,161 downwards.
TAGCCTCAGAACAAAGCAGCACCAGTCTGTCCTGTCCATACAAGGTAACTACTGCTCTGTCAGTTGAGGTATAATAATAAACGTTCATCTGAAATGAGCCAGGCAAGGTCTTCAAGGACAGATACTGGCCCTCTTATTTGAGCTTCTAGAGAAATAAAACCCAACATTTAATAAAGCACCAAGCTAGAGGACACCACAAGCCTTCTTTCTAAGGGTATTGAAAAATGTACCCTTAAATAGGAAAGGTGGAAAGACAAAGGACTGAGAAGCTCAATAAGGTGTTTTCACATGCTGAGTTAACCCAGTGAATTATGGGACAAAAAGAGGACATTACATATGCAGTCATCCCTGCAGCCTCAGAACTTCACCAATCTACCACACCACTGCATCACCTTCTCACCTAGAAGACAGTACCCATAATGGGGCAAATAAGTAGAAATCTGTCAAAAGTTATTAAAACTAGTTTGGCCCAGTCCACAAAGGGGTGGATAACTAAACTGGAGATATTGCATTAAAAGGGTGACAGAGTACCTAACTTCAAAACTACATTCAAAGTCACGAACTTCGTGAGTCCAGAGTTAATAACCAAAGTTCCACAGCAGGATGGGTCTGTAAGATATACTTCTGTCTCCACTGTTTCTTAGTTTACATGGCTCCAGTTCAGCCTGTTGGATTTTGTGGTCTTTGTTCTTAGGCACTTGACCGATGCACTGCACTGCATAAGCAACAATCTCAATATCTACATTAGATAATGTCTAAAACAGGCACTACAATGCTTACTTCTTACAGAGCTGCAGTTGGGCTTAATGTAGTAGACCAGGTCACCTGTTTAATTGTTTTTTTTTTTTTTATCATTTTGAGTTATTAGACAAGGCAACTTCAAAGATTTCCTTTTCCTTTGAGAAAAAAATTATGTAGCTTCTATAACCTTTCCTTATCGCCAGGTCTCCTTAAGATGTACTGTTCTTCAGATTATGACATGCTGTGCTTTTAGAAATAGACAAATTATATCCTCTTCCTGTGATATGGTGACTGAAACTGTATAAACAGGCATTTCAGATAGCAATGTGTAAACAACACACCAGGTCTTCCCAGTCTGCAAATACAACATGAATGCAAAATTTCCTGGGCCACAGCAAGTGTGTAAGCCAAGTAACTCCCCAAACATGCAGGGGCTCTGGACTTGGAGGACAGAAAAATTGCTTCATGTATTTTATTCCACATAACTTTGGTCATCACAGGAGTACGTAAGTAGTGACAGGACAAGGGGGAACGGGTTCAAACTTAAACAAGAGAAGTTTAGATTGGATATAAGGAGGAAGTTCTTTCCTGTTAGGGTGGTGAGATGCTGGAATGGGTTGCCCAGGGAGGTTGTGAGTGCTCCATCCCTGGCAGTGTTCAAGGCCAGATTGGATGAAGCACTGGGTGACATGGTTTAGTGTGAGGTGTCCCTGCTTATGGCAGGGGGGTTGGAACTAGATGATCTTAAGGTCCCTTCCAACCCTAACTATTCTGTGATTCTATGGAAGTCTCTTTTCTTAGCATAATATCTGTTATGTACAGTTAGTTGCCTGTACAAGAGTTGTGTATATGGCAGTACTTTGTTTTGCTTATGCTTTTCCTTCTGTGTTTTGCTTTTTGGGTACACAGAGAAGTCAGGCATGTTGGAGAGAATGGGTAATGGATTCACAGCCTACTTTTCAGTCAGATGCAGATAGTCCCGCTTCCTCATAATTGGTTATTCCATGGGCAAGCATGATCCCTGTCTCTGACAGAGTCTTCAAGGTGAAGACAGGCAGACATCCACAGTCTTCCCTCACAGATCTCTTAGCCAGTCCTCTGGAAAGCCTGAGCTCAGGTCCTGTCTTGTTTTGAAAGCAAGCATGAACATGTTGAACTTGATTCATAATTCAGGGGAAAAGCAATTTCCCTGCACATCCTTAAAAGGAATTGGACCAGATTTTGGGCAGCCTAATCCTACATAAATCCCTGTGCTTAGGGTTTCCTATGGATGGATCTAGGCCTTCAGGCATCCATGGCAAAATAGCATTAAAAGCATTAAAAAAGAGGTTTCAGAGGCAAGTGAGGCTCACTGAACGTAGGCTTGTAGGTTTTCACCCCTAAAGGTGGGGTTTTTTCCCAGTGTTTTATTCTATAATATGACTAAGATGGGCACAAAGTGTCCTGGTTGAAAGCAAATTATACAACAACCCTACTGCAAATAACATGAGCTAAACCACTTGATTTTCAATAGGGCTTTCAACTCTAGCATTCTGGATCTAGCTGCTGGCCTTGAGTTTTAGCTGCAGCTCAGGACAGAAAGCTGCAGCCTCCATTGAGGACTGTGAGAGGAGCATTCAGAGGCATTTTTTGCCAGATGTGAGAAGGGCTAAGGTAAATAAACAGGGTCACAAAATGCAGTACCTTGTTGCAGGATTGCAGTAGAAAAGCTGGAAAAAACAGGGTTGCCGCGCACGGTCGAAGTTTGTCGAGTAGAAGAAGAGGGGGTTGAAGAGGAGCAGGATCGCCGCAGGGGAAGAATGCCAGTCGACTCAATATGAGTGGTAGAGCAAACTCCGTTTATTAGAAGCACAACACAGGTTTATATAGGGTTAAAGCAGCTGACCATGCGATCATGCAAAAGCAGATTGGTTAAACACCTTGTGCATGCACTGTCCACGCACCTAAATGCATATTTTTATTGGTTTGACACCTTTTGCGTGAAAACACATAGGATTCTCTTGAAGTATCAAGTAGCTGGTCTAAACTGGTACAAGCAGGCAGAAGGGGGAATTCCACACTGAGCACAAACACAAGGTTACTGCCGGTCATGTCCCATAGTTCTTAGAGTTCACAGTCTCTGTTCACGGCCTGCCTCAGCCTTCTCTTGACCAAACACTGGGTTGCTTATTTCAAACATGGAATGTCCCTGATCAATCAACCAATCCTCCACAGTACCTGAAATAGCAACTCTTGCTTGCACCTTCACAGCATTTTTTCTCTGATCTTGCAGGGTTTTCACTCATCCTCTTTTTTATGTTTGCATATCGAATCTTAGAATCATAGAATGGCTTGGGTTGGAAAGGACCTTAAAGCTCATTTGATTCTAACCTCCTGCCACTAGACCAGGTTGCTCAAAGCCTCATCCAACCTGGCCTTGAACACTGCCAGGGATGGGGCAGTCACAACTTCTCTGGGTAATGTGTTCTATTGTTTCACCATGAATAGTATGAAATGTCTAAAGAAGGTTCTGAAGCAAATAGTACAATTTGGTTTCATATAATAATGCATGCAAATCCATAAAGCTGTAGTAGAAATTAAGTTGCATTCTGTTAGTACACTAAACACTGTTGTTTATTGTATAAGTGTTTTCAAATATATTTGTATTTTTCCATTAAAAGATTAGTCCACTCCTAGCTTTAGAAGCTTACCTGCCTTTGAAATTATAAGGATCCACAATGTGCAGTGAAGAAGATTTTTTTCTAGAAGTTTCACAACATGCTCTGCTCCTAAACTGGGAATTATTGCTGTTTCCATATTTCATAGTATTCTGGGGAATATGAAGTGAGTTCTTTTATGGACTAGGACAGAGGGGCATTGGAGCAGCATGTGCAGGAAGTCACAGTGTGACCACTGGGGATACAATAAGATGGAAAAAAATCACATTTCTACTTACAGTGCTATCTGGGAAGCAATTTCCCAATAATATAAGAAGATATATGGATATTCTGACCTAGTTTTTCGTAGAGACTCACTGCAGCTGAGTATTTCCTGTACTGACCTGGATCCAATATCATAGAACCTAATAAATCAGTTAATATTTCAAGTAACTAAAATATTAAAAGATGCCTTAAAGATTTAAAATTTTTCCCCACATCATACTCCATCTTAACAAACAAAGGTAATGTGAAACATGTAAAAATTCCTCTCCTTTATTAATTCTTCATTCTTTTATTTTTTCTTTTTTTTACTTGAAAAATATCCAACTAAGAGAGGGGAAGCCATGACCTTAGAAAGAGCTTTTCTCTTTATCAGTGTGTTCAGAGACAATGTGTGTGGCACATTTAAGTGATACATAATCCCCAGTTCTTCTTCTCAGTCTCTAAGGAATAAAGTCAGAAACCCTTCTTGTGGCAAGAATTATTTTTCCAGAATACAGATTTCATCTATTCAGTACATCTAATGCTGTTCAGTTATTAAACATCCTGTATAGTTCTGATCCGTCCCCAGATATGGGATTTTCTTCTGTGATTTGACTCAAGAATCCAAGTTTTCATTTTTGTCACATAGGCTCTATGATGATCTCTCAGTTCTCCTGTGTATGGGGATTCCATATAATCACCCCATATACTTGGAGTAGACCTAACTCCTATCACTTTGTTGGGCTCTGCTGACCATGATGCAACTGCACAGGCACCACACTGCTTAGCCCAGGAGAATCTGATCATTATAAATGTAAAAAAAGCCCAAAACCCCAGAAGCTTTTCTATTGTTTTCCTAAAACAAAAGGATCCCAGTTTCATAAAGACAAAGCTTATCTATTAATTATAAAATCTGTTGATCATTGCCAGCCTTTACATTTATTGGAAGTTCAAGGAGCTGAAACAGTTAATTCTACATCATCTCTTAGAAAGAGCCAAGCAGCAGAAAAGGGTTGGTGAAAAGTATTTTCCTTTACTCAGGGTTTTAATTAATTTTATACACAATAACTAGGATGACACATTATTATGGAAAAGGTCATAATTCATTTCAGTTCATTTGCAAGCCAGAAATTCTAGGATTTGCATAAGTCTTTTGTAAAATGGACAATTTCATCTACAGCATGCAAGCACTCTGAATTGCAGCTGTCAGGAGACAAAATTCACCAACAGAGGAATGGAATTAAAGTCAAAAACATTCCAGTTAGTGTCTTCTATACTAGGGAAGCATGAAAAGAAACTTTACAAAAAATTGTCATGACACCAAAATAATATTTTGGCACTGATCTATAGGTATGTATTAAACCCCAAGTCTGTAAAACTCAAAGCTTTGCATTTTTAATGAATCTCTGATGCAGGCTTCTATGCTTTTTAAGTTATCCTGCTTCTCCCAGCCCTGTGGAGAAACATGCAAACTAAAATCCCTTACTGTAGCCAAAGTTTACAGCTTAGTTACTGATTTTAGTTGTTTTGGGGTCTTTTTTCTATTTGCAAATGTCCTATAAAAAGTCTTTTATTGAACTGCTCATTTCTTTAACATGAGTAATTTACTTTTCAGGTTACACACTGGACATACCGTATTCACTGCAAGTATCAAGTAAAATCCATTTAAGGTTTGAACTAAGACGTAAGGTCATCACTAGTAAAGCAGTAGAGACAAGACCTTACTTTGTGTTCTAGTGCTGAAATTTAACTACATAATGCCATTATGTTTACACATATACCTAACACTAGAAGTTAAGTAATTAAGCTTATAACTGGATCAAGGGACTTTTCACATGAGGAACAACAAAATGCACTTCAGCATTGGTTTTACTTTAGAATAAAGAATAAAAGGGGTTTATTTCATTTAATTGGTTGATTCTTTTGCTTTTTAACTTACTTTTTTTTTTTTTTTTTTTTTTTAATGTCCTAAAAT
>NDXB01003335.1:54907-83506 GCA_002631895.1 Agapornis roseicollis | reverse complement strand
TTATTTGATTTCTTTTTTTTTTTTTTTTTTTTTTTTTTTTTTTTTTTTTTTTTGTTTTTTTTTTTTTTTTATTTTTTTTTTTTTTTTTTTTTTTTGCATAAATGTGGGCCTGACAACATCAGGTTTATGAACACACCAAGTTTACGAATGCATAGTTTATGAATGCATTTTGCTTTTAATAAATTGCTTATGTATTGGGAAATGTTACCCATGCCTTCCCCCCCAAAAAAAACCTAAGTGTTCACAGTGACACTTCATAACAAATATTTTTATGCTACCTAATTAAAATAGGACATTTAATTTCAAAATATTTTTCCATTATGGTTTAGTTTGGGGTTATTTTTTAAGTTTAAAAAGTCCTCAGACCAATAGGTGTCCCTAATGCTTTAGGATTTTAACTGTGCTATCTATTAAAAACCTCTGAATGTTTTAGGTTTAAGTTAACTTGATGCCCTGCTCTCAACAAAGTGCAAACAAAAGTGCTGCAACACCGCAGCAGAAAGGCAGAGCAGTCACAAACTCCAGTCTGAAATTAGCCCAAATTTCAGTTCCCCTCAATGCCACAAGCATGTTGGGAGCTGCCTGTGGGCTAGTGGTGGTACCTTCCTCCACCGTATTCCATGTGCCTTCATCCACCTGATATAAATCCACTGTCACATGTGAGCCACAGCCCAAAGACTCCCTCGGGCAAAACTGCTATTTCATAGCAACCTTTCTCGGTATGCTCTGAATTTGGCCAAGTTAAGCAGCTGCTATTCTGCATTAGTCATTTGGCAGGCAAGTTGATCCTGCAATTTGTTGAGCACACATATTAGTCCTTTAATGTAGTCCATTAAACAAACCTTGGTGCATATGACTCCTCAAATTCAGTGGGAATACCACAGCAATTGAGAGATTTTGATTTTCAGGGTTCCATCCTAGCCAGTAAGTGGGAATTTTGCCACGGAATCCTACTGGTGTGTGTGGGGATATTCCAGGATCAACTCTGTAACAACATGGAGGAAAAAAACCTTTTAGATGTCATGTATGGTTTAACCCAGCACTGTTCTGCTACAGAAAGGTCCTCAGCATGCAAAATCTACATTTTCACTTTGTAACGCTACAATTAGTCTTTGCCAGCACCTGCTTGGATCCACTATGGAAGTGGAAGTAAAACTGAAACTACTCCAATTAAAGGCGTTGCATGTTTGCAAAAGCTTAAAATGCCTTTTTCTTCTAATTCCACACAAGACATATCTTCCTGGCTAATCCTGTGAATCCAGGCAACAAAAAGCCACTTCACACAGCCTGGCTCATCTGGATAACGAAATATCCAGAGGAATTAGGTCTAGGGAAATGCTCTCATTTTCAGTTGTTTGAAGGCAGGACAAGTTAATAGTGTCAAGTGTGAAGATAATCCAAGGAATTTCAGAGATAAACAGGAACTGAAATCTCCCTGGTTTAATGGATATCTGATGTTACACTTCGGGGGTTTTTTCATAAGTCTGTGCTTATAAAGACTGTCAACAGCAATAGATGTAGTGGACTTGAACCTCCTCATACCCACCAGATACTTCTGTGCTTACCAACAGTCATATACTCTTTGACTTGCAGCTACTTTTAAATATATGCTGCTACACATCAGAGCTGACCCACCTCAATTTCACTGCATGTGGCTATTGCTGTTCCCAGAGCACTGATAGCTGGCTGAAGGCTCTACTGTGGAGCAGAAGAAAAGGTCACTACCGAAATAGCTTTGCAATGCAGGCCCTGTCTGCAGGGGCAGATGCATCTTCTCACACACACTCTGCATCCCTCTGCAGTCAGGGGGCTTCAGGAGGAGCAGACAGGTCTACCAAATGGAGAAAGGAAAAAGGTGCAGATACAGCCCTGATAGGAAAGATGGGTCAAATAAAGGGAAATAAAAGTGCACTGGAATAAGCCTTGCTCGTTAAAAGTGTCTGGAAGCCAGTTTGGGGGATTTTCTTCCTCTGACCCATACATGTCTCTTTGAAAAGAAGACATGTAAACCATTTAGGGAAAGCATATTTTAAGAAAGTGGTTAAAAGAAAAGAATATGAAGGCAGAGCCAGTCACTCACTCCAGGCAAAGGGGGCTGTGTTCATCAAGGTTGGTTTAAAAGCAGAAAAAAAAAAAGTAGCTATGTCAGCAGAATAATTTTTTTCCTGCTGAAGATGGCAATATAAATATAAATTGAACAACTTGACAAAAAACTCTGGCTGTTATTTAGTCAGCTATACTTAGAACCTAATTTAGGTCCATTTGCATCCTCATTGTTAGGAAAATATCCCTCAGGAGCTAACAGTGTGAGATAGTACAAAATGTTTTGTTGTCATGTTTTTACTTTATTTCATTTGAATATTTTATTTCATTGCCTACACCCAAATGCTTGGTAATTGTATTAGGTTTTCTCAACATGACAAAAGGGGGACATGCTGGGTGAGAATTTTAGTGGCAAAAATTATTTAAGGAGCAAAAAGTCTTGTTTCCTTCAACTCCTAACCTTTTGACACCAGCAAATAACTGAGTAGAAAAATGTCATCAGAAAGAAGTATCTGTGACCCAGCCAGGGCATTAACTGGCTTCAATGAGGTGCCAAAGTACCCAGAGTTCAGTGGTCTACAGCAAATAGTCAGGTCATCAAGGTGGGGGTACTTCCAGCTCATCAAACGTGTTGAGTATCCTTACAGCAGGCCCTGAGATCACCATCACAAGGCACACCTACAACCTCTGCTTCACACATACATACAAGGCACACACATAGTTCTTAAAACACCCAGAAAAACAATCACAGTGTGAAACAAAAAATGTGACAAAGTTGGCAGGTGTTTGGGGACACTGGAGTATTTCCTCTATTCTTTTGCTTTTTCCATCTGTTTTGATCCTCCCTCTTCTCCCGCTGGCAGACCTCCCTGCAGTCAACCCTTAGCTATGCTGCCCCTCTGCCATAGCCATCCTTCCATTCTCCGTACATCCCTGTACATCCTGGGATGCAGTGCCAGCAGATAGCCATGGCCTGCCTACCCAAAAGGGGAGGGAGCAACTGAAATGTTCTCTCCAGGGTCTCCTGTAAGCATCGCCATCAAGAAACTTGCTGCTGAAAAAAGGCACTGTGCGGGCCCCAGAAATCAAACACCCAAAGAGCAGGGGCTTTCCTGTAGCCCAAATGCAACTTATTGTAATCCCTTGCTGCCTCCTGTGCTTATGCAGTACAGAACTTCTTGGGTTACAAGACACTTTGAAGATCTCACCTTCTCCCATTACTTGTCTTTTACATAAAATGGCCACAGATGTGAGCCTGCTAGTGTGTCAGAGGACTGCAGTTAATAATTTATAAGCCAATACTTCCTATTGGACATGTTTAAAGTAGGGGTGTATGGCAGAGGGAGCAGGCTACCTTGCTGCAGGAGCACCCTCTGCTGACTCCCTTGTGGGGCAGCAGCTCTGAGGCGGGGTGACGGCTGCCGTGGGGGACTGCAAGGATGCTACATCTCAGCTTCAGGGTCGTGCTGACTGTCAAACCCCTCACTCTGCTGCAAGTAACAAGGTTAAATGTCCCAGCAAAGCACAGATGAAAAGGACTCTAGTGGAAATACTCTGATGCATAATCCCCAGGAGCCCTGTGCAATGCACCCCAGCTCATGAAGCATCACCTGCAGAAAGCCCAGTGTCATTCCTGTGTGCAAGCTCCAGCAATCACACAGAAAAGGCTCCTCTTGAGCCAGAGCCACAAGGAAATGGTCTAGACAGCTATACCTGAAAATACGCTGTTGTGTGTGATGGCGTTTGCCCTGTACTCCTAATTCACCCCAGGTCCAAGTGCAGCACAGGAGAGGATGTGGGCAGATACATTTGCCATGTCAAACATGACTCTCTGCAGGTGGGACTGATGCTCTGGACCAGCAGAAAAGAAAAGCCCTCCCTGGGAGTGTGCACTGGGTGAAACTTCTTCAACTCCCTTCCCGTTCGTGACAGCTCTGGAGCTGGAAATGCCAGTAACAATGGTGAGAACAGTCAAACAGCATCTTCCTGCAGGGATGTGTGGACTAGATCATCCTAAATAAACAATGCGGCACAGCTAGCAATGGCTGCTCAATGAACAGCCATTGTGCAGCTCAAGAGCACTGTTGGCAAGTGCTTGTCCTTCCTGCTCTTACCACATCTATCTTTATGAGTCTATTTATTATTGTACTTTTTTAAAATATTTTTTAACGTTTCTGAGCAGTTTTTAAGCATTTGCTAATTGGTGAACTAATGGCTGTTCACATCATCGGGAGCCCTCGAGAGATTTTTAAACTGATGATTAATTTCAGATTCCTGAAATGCAGTGAGTGGTATAAATGGTACAGAAAAGCTTTCCAGGGCGCTGTGCAGCTTCAGTTTGCTTTCAATTTTGCTTATGTTTCAGGCCCCTTTTTTACCTGGAAAGTGATTACAAAACCAAAAAGTGCATGGCTCTCTAGGCATACCTTTACCGACCTGAGGAAGAGTTTGCTGAAAGCTTGTCTGCTTTTTCAGACTAGTGCAATAAAAGATATTGCCTTCCCTTATAAGCCTCACCTTGCTGACTGATCAAAATGTTGCAAATGTTCTTTCCAGCAGGGCTTTATTATTCAGATTAGAAGGGCAGGTTTAAAAACCTACTGTAGAGGTATGCCCTCATTTAGCTAAAAATCAAACACATCTTCCTGCCTGAGACTTTTGGCTGCTTATCCCCAGACTGTGGCACAGGACCCCATTTTTGCACCACCAGGAAACATGGATGGCTGCTGGAGGCTCTGCCACTGGACACCCTTCATGCCAGGATGAAGGCTGAGGCTTAAGTGTCCTCTCATCATGTAGTAAAGATCCCACCTGGGCTATTTCTGGGCTATTTCTCCTTCCACATTGGTGTTTGTGAGTCCCAGATTGCCCTTTCCTGCTGGAGATGCTGCTGGTTGATGCATAGAGGAAAGCACCACCAGGAAGCCTGGACAAGCACTGGGACACATGGAAGCTGCTGCATTGATGCTCAAGCAGAGAACTGTCATAGACTCCTTTACACGCATAGCATGGGTCCTCACCAGAGCTAAGGGCTACCTGTCTTCACAGGCTGCTGCACCTCTAGGAATGCCTGCAGGAACTGATGTTACCAAATTTCATTACACTCTGCTTTCTCAGATTATCACACAACATAGAGTTTGTATTGATGAGTTGCTGTTAACAGGGCAGGGATGCAGGCAGAGGTGATTTTGTAGTAAAAAATGAATTCTTTTCCATTCACTCACTCAGAAGGACCCCAGAACACATTCACAGAGAGCAGATCTGAGCCATTGCAAGGACAGAGAGCAAACCAGGACCAACTGCTATCAGAAATACTGTACATGTTACAATGTCATAGAGAAGCAATTTATTGAGCCCTGTTTCTGTGTATTTAATATTTTCAAAGGAGGTGGATAAAGTACAGATAGCCTCCTTCTGCCAAAACATACCTGGTAATAGACCTTGGGCTGTATTGAATTGGAAAAATTTTCTGACTGAACTGTCTTTTGGATTTTACTTTCAATTCTGGAAGTTAGTGCATCAAAACTACACATAACATCTCTCTTCCACAGTTACATAATGATCTCAGTTTCTTCTGAGTGCCCTTCTTTTGTCTCTTTTCCTTTTCTAACATGTATTTTTCTCTTCTGTTCAATAGCAAGGAGGAGTTTCCTCCAGATAGTCGTTCATGACTTGGCTTTTCAAAGTACCAGCTTTAAGCTTGCAGCTGTAATGTCACAGGATGGACCACATTCCTATGAAAAGCTGAACCTTTGGGGTTTTTGTCTGACCCGCACTTTTGTGTGACAACAGCAGAGAAAAGATTGTCAGTAGCAATCATCTTGGGCATCTTGAATGTCACCCAGTCACAGATGTCTGCACACAGAGACTTCCAAACTGTTCTTTTACTTGACTGCTTTTAACACAGCCTTTGGCCAAGACAATCCCCCAGGAAAACCAAGTGGGAGTTTTTTCTACTGGAAACCAGGTTCCGTGTTTTTTCCACCATATATAGGGTTCAGTTTTGTCTTCTAGGTGCCTCCTACCTAAGAGGCTCATCCTCTGTATTTCTACCAGGTTTTGGATCAGCAACAATTTGGTGTAACCTGTGAGCTTGGTATTCATCCTCACGGTTTACAGTCAGTCATCAGGTACAAATAAAGGGCAGTTTTAACTACATGCTTTATTTTGCTAGTGCTTGTCACAAAGCAGCATCTAACAAACCCCCTAGCTACCTCAGCCACAGAGAGTAAGGCACATGCTGTCTGACAGAGCAACCCGCAAGCAGAAAGAGGATTTGTTCTGAAGGTCTTTTATTTAGGAAGAGGAGCAAAATGTTAAGGAGTGCCAAGATTTTTCTTTTGCATATAAATCCTCTCACTTTTTATATCAGGGGTCATGCACTGCTGAGGTATGTGGTAAGGAAATAGCATCTTGAACTTGCCTTATACCAAAAAATGGAACAGATCTTCAATATTCCGTGGAGAAGAGAGTGTGCATCATTTCTTGAGAATAAGCCCTTTGTGTCTCTATTATTTTTACAATGTGCTTTAATGACCTGAAAGCGTGTGTGCGCCTTCTTAAATCATCACATTCAAAACTACATTTTGACTGTAAAATATATTAAGAATCTTATAGAGGAAGTTACACCATGTGTGGGGTTTTCTCTGTTTTCAAAGATAGGATGAGTTTTGCCCATAATACAAGGACAAGCTACAAAAATAAACAAAAATAAGGTGGGAAGGGGAAGGCATTTTTAAAGAAAGAATAAATCCTAGCTCTAGACATCGGTGTTAGAAAAGTCACCCTCACCAGATGGTTAATACAGACAAGGGAAAATAGCCAACTTGATTTCAAATGTGAGAGTGATTTTTAAAATGAATTATAGAAACTACTTCAGATTCATTATTTTAAGCAGTGAAACTCATGTGTTTAGCTTATGGGTCTGGTTTGAATAAAAGTTTGTCTTTCTTGAATAGAAATCATATGTGATTCCAGGCAGTGGCCTGGACCATTTGCTAATACTAATTGTTGCTGGTTGAAAGTAGGGTAGAGGATTGTTAAAGTCTTCCCTGGCAGCAACTCGATCTGTGGAAATGTACTTTACAGGAACTGTGATGAGGTTTACAGCTGGCAGAAGCTTGTGATAGGGTGGACACATGACTTTACATCTCCCCTTTAATAATGGAATAAAAGCTCACATGACACAAGTTTGGTAGGTAAAGGATGGCAGGGATTGTATAAACTGAAACAGGGATGTATAGTTTTACAAATGTTTCACATTTTGAAAGATAATCAATGATGTGGCTACTTTGAAATAATATTATCACAATATGCTGAAGTAAAGTTGGCACGTTAGAAAGCCACCAACAGAGACCAGATGGGCTGTTGAAGTTCTCACATGAAGCATCAGTGGGAAAAAAAAGTGTCAGATTATAATCATATCATTTTACCCTTGCCCAGTCTCAACAGAAACCTGGTCAATTGGTAAATACTTCATTTGCTGATAAGGGAGAGCTGTAACATTAGCTAAATAGATAAAATGTGATTATTCTGCATAATTTACATGTTAGCACCAGTATCCTGGTAAATTCCAGAGTGAAACCTTATCTTTAATTTCTGGAATGCCAGGGTTTTGCTATTTTCAACCTTCAACCATAACACAGTGCAGCCTTGCTATTCACATCCAATCTGGCTGCATCTTACTGCCCTAAGGCATGATTCAGCTGCCCAAAAGTAGGTCTTGGAGTCCTTAAGAATGTCTTGATGTGCCCAAGACATACTCGATGGTCTGGCACATGTGGTGCATAACCCACTGCACCCCACGTCCCTGTGCCCTCTTCCAGAGTGGCTGCTGGCTGCAGCATGGCAAACAGTGCCAGACACTGTAAGCTGAAGCACTGAATCAAGTCCCCTATGTCTGTGGTGTAAACCTGGTAAGCTACCTTGGGATCAGGCTCTGTAGGGATTCATAACAGAAATGTAGCCAGGGCACAGAGAGGAGATGTAGGTTTGTTGCCTAGGTGGATTGCCATGGCTCCTTTCCCACAGGGAGCGTGATGGAGTTGTAAGAGCAGTTCAGCTCCAGTTGAAGGGGTGAATGGCATTTGGCTGGTGTTTATACTGGTAACATGTCACTCATGAGTTCTTCAAGAATTTCAGCCTGCAGTTCCAGTTAGAGAATTACACACTTGTTTTCATTGCACACCCAATCAGTACCAACGTGTTTTCTGAGGCTTTTGTCATGCTCAGGTAGATAGAAAGTATTCTTTCCACTAATATTTGCATTGTTTCACATCTGGTTCAGAATAATTCTCATGCTATTGTCAGTGGAATTGCTCTGCCATTTCCTTTCATGATGTGCTTGATGGCTACTCTGGAAAACAGTTTATTTACAGGTTCAAGAATATGCCATTGGGTATATTTCACATTTGGAAAAGGTAACATTTATACATACAATAGTAACATTTACAGTTATAAACACCTGCATAGACTAGCATATACGTTGTACAACTTTCTTCACAGAGAGGTATACAGGGTAAATATAATGCAAATAGCTTTCCACAAGTCAAACTGAATGCAGAAAACATGAAAGACTCTTAGGGAAATAGAAAGAAGTGCAACTTTTAAAAAAACTTTTCCCTTCCAGTCCTTCCCAATCCCAGCCATGGTTATTTCACGTGCTCTCTCACTGACTCTCTTTTGGAAGTAGTGAATATTGTGTACTCATATTGAAAAATCCCAAACCTTCACAACCACTGATTCTTTTTATTCATGATTTTACTTCTCTACTTATTTGCAGAGAAGCAGCTGGCTGAGAAGATTCTTGACACTAAAATGTGGGCATTGATCATGCTGTTGTCTGGGCCAACTCTTGCTTGACGTTTGTTATGTGATTCTTGCCAGCTCTTGTCACAATGACATTATCTTAAAAGCATAACTCTAAGAGGAGACTTCTAACTTCTTCACCATTGTCAGGTGGGAATAAAGCTAGTAGGGTGAGATGTACAAGAAATTAAATATTTCTATTGCTCTGATACGTTTTGAGCAGTATATTGCAGCATCAGGTATGCCTTTCATGGATAAGCACACACTGCTACCCATATAAATACTACGGCTATGTAACAGCCACTTGTATATAAAGACTGCAGCTTCCCTGGCTGTGGGAATTTGTAACAAATTCACAGCTGCCCATGACAAAAATTACCTGAGAGAAAGTTCACTTTTTACGCTCATAAACCTGGTACTACTGAATGAAACCTGCCTTGTCTGTATATCTCTCAAGAGGAATGCAGGTTGCTGTTACGGACAGATCTCTGATTCAAAGATAAATTCAACATCTGACTGATTTTCCTGTCCCTCATGTTTCTGAGGAAATACACATTTTTTTCTCTCTGCCCCTTTTCTGTCCTTCAGTCCTCTTCCAGTGGAGGATACAAGGGAAACAAGTACAAAAGGTGCAACAAGATTAATTTCACTGCCTGTGAGTGAGCGCAACCCTATCCTGTAGTACTCTCCTGTCTCATCTACCACACACTTCTAAGGTGCAAAGCAACTCCAATGGTGTGGACAAACAGATCAAACAACCAGCGATTCATAGCTGCTCACTACGGACTGAAGCCACCTGAGACCCACACTTTCTAAGCCATAACTCTGAGAGTTTCTGCATGTGTCAACCTTTCACAAGCAATTTGGTGCAAACGCTAAGCAAATGTTGGCTTTTGCCAAGAATATGTTTTAGAGAACAGTGTGGACAAAGGCTAAGAAAAGCCTTCACAAAAGGCAAATGAAACAGGAATCAATGGAATCCTTTCACCAAGTGTAATTTGTGTGTATTTTAAATACTATTAACACAGACAAAACCAAATTCTCAGTTTCTGTAATAGTAAAAGCGGTTGCAATTATAGTAGGTTCAGATTCAACATTTCATTTTCTTTTATGTATTATAACATCCAACCATCTTGTAGCTGTCTCTTTCACCAAGTCCCAACTCACTGTTAAGGCTCAATCTCTGGCATTCATAACTAAAGCAACGAGACCAAGTCCTTAAACTTATCCACTGAATGCGTTGGCTCTGAGAGCTTTTTCCAGAATCATGTCAACCCTCCACTTATCACTTATCTTCCTACCTCCTGCAAGTGCCCCTACTCACAACACTGTACACAGCCTCAGCCTTTCAGAGACCATCATGCAGCATATTAAAACCATTCTAATGTGATGCTTCACACATAACCCCTCAATCACAGCTCGTACTGATCCCAACCATCAGGCTCATAATCTTTGTAGCACACTGGCCAAGAAAGAATAAAAGGGAAAATCCATTTTCATTCTATCTTATCCACAACATGTGCAAATATTACCTCATCCATCCTTGAGCTGGCTCCAGAGATTAACCCAAAGCTGACATGATAGATGTCTAATTTAAAAAATAGCCCATTTCCTGGCAGTTGATTTTATTGTCAGTTTTGTTTTAAACTTCAACTTTGGGTGTGACATTGCTACCAGAATTTCACATTTTTAAATACCAATTCACTTTCAAAGGCTGAAGCCAAAGATGATGTCATGTGTGCTATAGCTTGGCACATATCTGCAGTGAGAGCTTGAAGATTAAAAAGAAAGTTTTCCTTGCAAAAACAAGAACAAGACACATAGGAAAAGGATTATTGCAGGAAAGCAATGTGATGTATTTAACCTGCTGATTAGGTAAAGCATTACATGAGTCTCTTTAATTGAGGGAATGTTGCTTTAGCAGTTTACTAGGCAGGAAGTGGCTGCTGATGCCTGTGGAAAGCAGGCTGCATGAGGTTTGAAGCAGCACTCTGAAGTGAATAGAAAGAGTTTTTCTGAGCTCAGCAGAGGTAGTCTGCATTTGTACTCATGCAGTTCCAAGTACAATTTGACCCATGGGGAAGAAGGACACCAGCTAAATGAAAAAATTAGCCTGAATCCTTTGTTTATGTTACAGAAAAGCTCATATTGTATGCCACATTACTAACAAATAAAATATCCTTTGCATTGAAACAGTTTGTTCTTCCTAATCCAGTATTATTGTTTATGCATATGTTAAATCATAGTATACACATGGTTGTAAAAGCTGATTTATTAACCCAGCATCTGGTGGGACTAATGTCCCTCAAAAATGTCCCATATGTCAAAGGCGGGTACAGGCTCAGAGAAACACTTACCCCAGCTGGTCAAAAGGAGCAAAATTAAAACAGGTTTTGCTTTATAGACTGCAGTATTTTGTTTGTTTTCATTAAACACTCTTACTGATTTTAAACATCTGTATTTGTTAACTTGTTTAGTTCTTTCAAACTTAAGAGTACAAACAGTGCCATATGTGCTCACTGCTGGCATTTCTATTCCCCATGTTAACATTTGCCATCAGAGCCAGGCTTATCTCTGACAACTCAGTAAACATGCCTCACGATGACATTTGAACTACATGAGGTAGTTTGCTGCCTAGAGAAGGCAGCAAAGACACATGGAAACCTCCCTCTTAAAACCTATGACACCCCCTGTGGAAATGTCAGCTCAGCTGAGGGAAAGCAACATATGGGGGAATTGCATGTGGCCAGCTCTCCTGCCTCTGGTTGTTAGCTTTGTCATCATTTGCATTAGCTGGTTAAAGTCTGTGCAAGCAGGTGGAAGGGTAAACTCCAGAGACTTGCACATCCTGCTGTTATATTATCATAGCGGCTAGTTTAAAATGAAATGAGAAGCTTTCAGTGGTTGCATGAACCATGCCTGCTTGCCTCAAGGCACAGCTGGTCAAGAAGGAGATTAAGAAGTGGTCTGACTTCAACGTGTTAGTGCTTTCACAGAGATGAAATAGAGCACCTTTCAGGGCTCTTTAATCTACCAGAGGATGCTCTCACAAGTGGAACACTCAAGCCATTTAAGTGATGAATTAGATGGGAGTTTTACAAAAGGACTAATCATTATTAGTGACAGGAACCAGTTAATAGGGAAAGCAGTGTTTTTATGGCTGCTTTCCTAGAGGGCAGGTCACAGTCAAACAAGTTACCAGTCCTAGTACCACATTGCTTCCAATGGGCAGGAGATCAGACTACATGACGTGTAGTCATCTTCATCCTGTATACTCTGGGAACCCACTGAGCTGTGGATGTGTCAGTTCCACTCCTAGAAGTATAGCAAAATGACAGCCATGCTTCTTTCACCACAAAAAATTCCTTTAAATTCTGTTAAGTTTTCAGAATTTGAGCAGCCATGCTTACAAAAACCAGACTCATTTAAGGCATTTCTCTTAGAGTGCCCTCATTTTGAATATTCAGGCCACTTTTCACAACCATTAACCTAATTTCAGGTGGATCCCTTTTCCAGAATATTTTTACTTCAACTCTATTTTCTCCTATGATTGACTTGTCATATCTAATTCCAGTGTCTAATAAATGCTTCATTGGGAGGTACATAGTCTTGGAACCTGGCCTGGAATTATCAAACCTAACTTTTGGCACCCAAATTTCCTGAAAAATGGTTAACACAAATGAGCATCTCTTAAGCAATGATTCATAAATCCTTTTTCTCAGGTAGTTTGCCCCTTCACACAGAGACCATAAATAATGACATTAAACATTTGCCTATACCTAGGATTACAGAAACATGTATCTCTTTTGTCCTCAAACACTGTCCCCTTCACATTCAAGACCTGTATTTCTTACTTTGTCCTTCCCTAAGACTTTGCACCCAGCCTGTGCTCCATGCTATAGAGACAGAAGTCTGTGCTCCTCTCTACTGGTTCATTCTCCAAGAACCAGGCAACCATACGCTCCATAACAGAGGGGTGTACCTATATATAAAGGCATGTGCGTGCACATATGCGTGTTCACACACATGCTGTCCCTTTTTACATATGTGCAGCACTTCTGCCTGCTTTACTCCAACAGATGACATGGGAAATACTGATACTAATGAAGGCTGGGGGAGAACAGGCAGGGAGAGGTGGTGTATACATATATACATACATTTCTTCAAAAAAGGAGAGGAATGCTTAGTAAAATATACAGACTTGGATAATCATTTAGGTTAGGAAAGAACTTTAAGATGATCAAGTCCAACTGTTAACCTAGGACAGACAAATCCATCACTAAACCATGTCCCTAAGCACCAAATCTACACGTCTTTTAAATATCTCCAGGGATGGTGACTCAACCACTTCCCTGGGCAGCCTGTTCCAATGCTTGACAACCCTTCCGGTGAAGAAATTTTTCCTAATATCCAATCTAAACTTTCCCTGGCACAATTTGAGGCCATTTCTTCTTATCAAATAGTTTGTTAATTGGGAAAAGAGACTGACAGCCGTGGCAGTGTTCAAGGTCAGGTTGGACAGAGCCTTGGGTGACATGCTTTAGTGGGGTTGTCCCTGCCCATGGCAGGGGGTTTGGAACTTGATGATCTTAAGGTCCTTTCCAACCCTAACTATTCTATGATTCTGTGACACATGTTTAAATGGGAAAAAAAGGAAGAGGGGCAAAGGATGGCAACACTTATTTGCCAAAGGCTGCAGAAGACAGATTAATTGGGGTTTTGGATATAGAAAAACTGGGACAGCTTCTGCTGTTTATGTGCAAGTGTTTACACATGTTGGGGTAAGGGAGAACCATGCTGAGAGCAGAAGAAAACTTCTGATCCTCTCTGGACACATCCCATGTGAGCCTAGCAGCAGCCGGATGAGACAACTAACAGAAGATGAGGTCACACAAGAGCTATGACACAGTCTTTGTTCATTGAAAGCTTTCCAAAAGCAGGAATGCAGTGTTAGGAGAGGTGCATTACAGTCCTTCAGAGGACTAGTAAACAGTCCCTCACGGCCACTCAATGTTACCACTACTCCTAGAGACTTTCTGAAGCCTCTTGCAACATTGCATTAACAGAAGTGTGTGAAATTGTCTCTTCCGCCCTTGTACACTTCCTTACAAGAGGCACCAACAATATGAACTGCTCAGAAAATGCACAGGTTTCTAAACATGCAGTTCATACCTTTCTCTTATTCCTCTTTCTCTGAAACATCCCTTTCACTTAATTCTTTAATATGTGTCCTTTTTTGATTACTAACATTAGCCTTCAAGAAAGCTAACTCTTGGCACACTAGTAAGAATATTAATCTGATCAGACTCAAAGTCCTCTAAAAAGGCAAAAAAAGCACCTGATAGGATTATCTAAAGTTTCTAGGCAATAGCTCAAGAAATGTGTCTTTACTCTTCTGGGTGTAGACTGTGGCTTGCATACATTTCTGAAATCAGGGGCATGTGTCTGGGAATGCTACTCCAAAGAAAATATGCAGGGGGGTCTAGTTCGTATCACTTCACATTCCTTTCTGAATTTGCACCTCTTTCCATGTCCAGCTATTGGGTGTTTTTTATTGCTTATTACGTTTTGAACTTGACACTGTGAAGATCAAATAAGCAGCCAGTTATCAATTAACTTTCCAAAGCAGATACTTCAATATTCACAGCACATATGTGTTGCAGGCATAAATGCTGGGGGGTGAGGGGGTGTTGGGGGGTGTGTGTGTGCACATGTAGAAAGAGCCAGGAGAAAGGGCTACTCAGTTAACACACAAGTTTCCAAACATGTGGATTATACAATCTTCTTGTACCTCTTTTCCCCACAACATCTCTTTCTCTCCAAGTGCAGGCAGATACACATACACACACATGCTCACCTTTGATATAAAATGGGGCCCGGCTCTTGCTGTGAATGTAATTTTCTTCTGTTCAATGGCTCTCTCACACTCTGCTGTAAGCAGTCTGAGGGGGCCACCAAGTAAGGAGAATTTTGGCCCACCTTGTTTTAAACCTCATCACACATCAGGGCCAGAAGCAGCAATAACTTCTCGTTATAAATTGTGCCTGTTATTGTAATTTATCAGGATCAAACAGTTGCTGGCAGCCCCTTCCATAAGATCCGGTTGCAGTGTCTATATCAGCATCAAGCAAAATCAAACATGGCTTGCGAACAGAGGTTTAGTGATAAATAAATCACTCAGGGAGCTTTAGAGAAACAAGTCTTCACACACACCAATGTTATGGTACTTGTCTTTATTTCTCTTCCAGCTTTCCTTTCTTTTCTTTTCTTTTTTTTTAATTTGATTCACAGCGTTCGGATGACATGTGTTTTGCCTTATTCAGCCATTTGGAGTACAGGTGCATGACTGTGTTTCTGATGGAGTGTTGCTATTCTGGAGTGCTCCATCCAAAACACAATCCCACACATGTAATCCAAACTGCCGAAGATGAGTCAACCATCTTCCCTTTACCATGATAATTAGACATTTCTTTTTTCATTCAAAGTTTCAGTCTTTATTATTAGTTGCAGATGCCATGCTTGAACAATACTGTTGAATCTTTAAAGGCATTCACACCAGGCTATTTTATCCCTCAGAGTGGAGGAAATTAACAAAAAGCCCAAGCTTATCCAAACTTAAATTAAATCAAATAAAATATTATTACACTGCAAGAACACAGTGACACCTAAATACCTTTAGTATACCTATAAAAATCGTAGCTTAATATTCTATTAAGTAAATATAGCAGCTCGCCAAGGAAGGTTTGTCACAATTAAGGGATTCATGGAACAGCAGCTTCCAGTCTTACTAATCCATGCAGGCCACACATCTAAGTGTCTTTGCTTTGAAAACATTTCAGTTTCTTATCACATTAAGAAAATGACCGTTTCCCAGAAGCCTGAAACAACAAAGAACCTCACCAGGTTTTAAATCCTTAAGCTAGGTATTATTTTCCAGACACATGCTTGCGAAAGGCTGTTTTCACAGGGCTTAATATCCACTGTCGGAACCTTGGGACTGCTGGTGTTTATTTCTGGTACCTTAGGAGCTAATAGGTGATTAGTGGGGCAGATATGGCATAAAAGAAAAGACACAGGAAAGCAGGTGTCAGAGACTTTTAAGGATAAGCTTTAAGGACTATTTTAGTCCTTCAACAAGCCTATCTCTTAGTGGCATTTTTGGCACTAGGTGGGTGGCAGACAGACACCGAATGTTCAGCTGCTGTAAATCTCTGAGTAATGACAGGTTGGATCCCTACCCTAAAGCACTGTCTACAGAAAAAAGAAATTTTCCACCTGTCCACATTTGAGAATTTCAGAGTGGTGAGATTTTCCTATCCATAGTACCTGGCTAGCTTTTGTTTTCTGTACACAGAAGATCAGTTTAGATTACCTTTAGTTCCAGGTATGGAAAAATAAACCAGAAAGGACACTTGCTGACTCTACAAAGGCTGCATCACTTGGTGGAGCATGACACCTTCTTGTGAGGTGTCACCAACACAGAGAAACAAAGGTGGTGGGCTATAAATGTGTTGTAGGTGAGGGATCAGCACCTAGCTGAAGTGGCCCAAGCAGCCCTGGGGATGTGGCAATAGAGAAGGAGACCTCAGATTTCACTGACTTCCCCCTTCCCCAGCTCTGTACTAACAGCATCTGTACAAACAGCATGGGCCTGGGCACTGTGTCTCCATGAGCGAGAGGATGGCGAGTGAGACAGCTACATTAAACTGACAAACAGATTTCACTGACTTCCCCCTTCCCCAGCTCTGTACTAACAGCATCTGTACAAACAGCATGGGCCTGGGCACTGTGTCTCCATGAGCGAGAGGATGGCGAGTGAGACAGCTACATTAAACTGACAAACAGATTTCACTGACTTCCCCCTTCCCCAGCTCTGTACTAACAGCATCTGTACAAACAGCATGGGCCTGGGCACTGTGTCTCCATGAGCGAGAGGATGGCGAGTGAGACAGCTACATTAAACTGACAAACAGATTTCACTGACTTCCCCCTTCCCCAGCTCTGTACTAACAGCATCTGTACAAACAGCATGGGCCTGGGCACTGTGTCTCCATGAGTGAGAGGATGGCGAGTGAGACAGCTACATTAAACTGACAAACATGTGAACTTGCTTCACACAGGGAACTCACTTGTAACAGTCACCCTGTTTCCCCCATCAATACTGGTTAGCACATCCCAGGATTTTTGTTATTACGTGCGAACCTGAGTTTGAGGTGGGTTTATTCCTTCACTGGCCTTTTTTCTATTCACTGGGGAAAAGGATTTCCTACATGTTCACATGGGCAGTCTATGGATCACCTGGTGGAGCACAACGTGTATAGGCAACAGTTCCTGGCAAGGATCTGAGTTTGTCCCCTCAGCTTTTAAGACCTGATGCTCAATTCCCTGTGCAGAAATATAAGACTGAACCTCACAGCATGATTTCAAAGAAAATATAAAATGTGGAGCAGATTAGTTTAGGATGAAATTATAATGAGAAAAAAGCTTGAGGAAAAAGGTAATTGGGATAAATTTCACACTCCAGCTCTCCAGTCCAACTGTACACTGTAACTACCTTTCCCCTGCTGAAAATGCCATAGAAATACTAACAGCCACTTGGATCATAGGAATACTGTTTATAACAGACATGAAGACAGGAAAACTGTGGAATACATTATTGGTTTAGAAGTTAAACCAAACTCCTGGCAAATAAATTAACAATCATTCCAAATTTTCTTTCTAAAAATGTAGGCTAATATATTGCAAGACAAGTGATCCATCAACAAAGTATGACCTTTCAAGCCAGAAGACAATCCTGTCCAGTAACTAACTGCTTAGTGAAAATATTACCTCAGTAGCAAAATTACAACAAGCCTTTTTCCAGAAGCCACAAAGACTCAAGTCGACCATTGCCTGTCAAGCCTGAAGTCTGGTGCTTACAGCTCCACTGCTGTATGAGATGCAAAGAGCCATGCAAGCATGCTGAACACTCTCAGCCTGTCGTGAGGGGCTGAACCACTAGAGCAAACTGGTATTGGATTAGCATTAGTTATCGTACTTGTATGCACCTGCTGCTGTGCCCCATGTTAGTCCCAGGGAAGACAGACTTAGAGGTCCCAGAGAAATGCCAGCAGTCACATGCAGGTAAAGAACAGGTTGGAGGGACGGTTCTCATGCACCTCTATATAAGGAGCAAGCACCATGCTCCTCCACTGCAGCCACCACTGGTGTGTGGCATACTTAGAGCTGGGCTTCAAGCAGGGAATGCTCCTGGCCTCTAATAGATGCAAATCTCAATATTGTGGATGCACAGCAACTTTAAAAACATTTTCACTGATTTTCCCAAGAAAATTTTCCACCTCTTCACTTCATCAGAGACTCCAACCCAGGATAAGCATCCTGTATTGAAAGGAGGGAAGCACGATCCCTGGCCGAGTGGGTGTTCCAGGTTCCCACCACTCCAATAACAGATCATTTTTAAATCAACCCCTAAAAAAAACCCTGAAGACCTCCCAGTTGCACGAAATGCCACAGTTTGATCCTTTTTGGGCCAGTAGGATAAAATGTGATGTTATGACTAGCTGTATTTTAGGAAGAAATCTCCTGTGGCAATCTTCAAGCTACCTTATTTTCAGAGGAAATTGTTAAAAATTGCAAATCTATCACTTTAGATCTTCCACTGTTTCTGTAATGACAAATATAATCGCACTTGCCATACTGCACTTTTTTGGATACTTATCTGCAGAGAAACAACGTTCCTTTAAATTAGCTTTTTAAGATAAACACACATGCATGTGCTGTTTATTGTACTTTAAAATACCCCCCTCAAAAAAACCCCAACCAGTTGAAAATGCTTCAAACTGCATTTGGAGAATGACCTGAGATGTGGGAAAGTTGTCTATTGCTTATGTTATTTTTTCACCCACTTTTGAGTGCTTTGAGGCTACATTTCCCCTGAGTTATGACAGATATTGCCACCCACCTTAGTTCTTCCTGCCTCTGCCCTAACAGAACCTCTTTGTTGTTTTATCTAATCAGATTCAGAGGCCCTGCTAGAGTTGGCTCTTTCAGACTGTTCAAAGCGCTTATATTTCTTATTTCCCAGGCTTCAGAAGAACTAAAAATAACCAAGTGAAAATCTGAAATGCAAAGCTAATATTCTTGCCAGTGTTAAGGAGATATGTTGTCAGGATTAATGAGAGATTTTATAGATCTGAAAAATCTGAATAAATCAGAACACTTAATTTTTCTTTGCTGAGTTTTCTGAGTTTAATCTTTCCTAATCTTCTAAGAATTTTTTATAACAATATTTACCTTAATTTTTTTCTGAAGCAAAGATACGCAGTGTGTCTTCATGCAAAGATTAAAATTTATTGTAAAACTTTCTATATACAAAGGAGAATATTCATTCTCTTTATTAATTTAGATGAGGGTTTGCAGTTCAAACCATTCGGGGGTGAAAGCAACCCAAGTTCTTCCTCCAGTCCCCATGGCAGAGTAGGAGTCATAGGTGTGTCACCTGATGCCAAGTGCTGAGAATTTTCGCTGGCAAATGACCTGCAGGCAGCATAGGGCAGGAACATTTGGTGAGTTTAAATGTGCTACAGTTGATCAAACCAGCCACATTTGCATCTAGCTTTGCACAAAAATCTTCTCAGAATTTGGCAAAAGTGAAAGCTCATAACAAGAGGGATCTTGCTGCACTGGCTTCATTGCTCAGTAAAGCAATGTTTATAGAGAATGGATAAATGGAAGAAAAAGCAGTGTAAAATGTCAGCAAATGCACTTTTTTCAAGTTGAGAGAGGGAGAAGCAGCTATAATTACTGACTGCAAACATTCACGCTCTTGAAGGAACTTTTAACTACTTCCATTTGCTGGCAATAGCAGTTTTCTCTATGATGGGGAAGGGTTTATTCCTGCAGCCAGACTTACAGCAATTTTGTTTTCCCCTTCTTCAAGAAGAACTGAAAAGCTGGAAGCACTGGGCACAATGTAAAGGCAATTACGCATTCACACAAATTAACCAAAGGGAGGATCTGCTTTTAAAAAGTCTGAGGCACAGTGCATGTCTGCTAACTTCCAGAAACTGTGAACTGGCCACCAACATGACAGCCCAGCTTCTAAACTTACAGCCATTCAAGGGATCCAAGCTTGAAGCAGATATAAGATTAGGGACTGGTCTAAGCCTCTGGAATAATCAGAAACACCACAGAATTTAGTTTTCAGCCTATGGAGAAACTGCATGGCGGAAAAACCTGGCAGGTGAGATGTTAAACTGAGTTCAGGCTAGCCACTGTAACTCAGTCAATCAGAAATCTGGCCCCTGGAACGTGAGAACTATGGCTAATCAGCAGTGGAACAAAATAAGACCTGCAGTGAAACAGAAGTGACAGTACTTAAAATGCTCCTTTAAAATGAAATTATAGTTAGGTGAACTATTTTATAACTAATCATAACTTAATAATGTCAGACTTTATTTATCTCTTTCACAAAATACAGTTCCACATAATTTTTCCATTTTCTGTGCAACTTGTGCTTTTACAGCAGGCTTTTCATTTTTTTTTTTTTTGATGCGTATACTGGAAAGGGGTTTTATTGCATAGTCATGTAAGGAAGCATATCACAGTGGGCATGCACAGAGAATGCAGTTTCAGCTTCTTAATTCACCACTGTTTGTTTGCTTTTCATTCAGTATGAAACTGTTAACCTCTAAAAAAACATAACCAAGAATATGGCTAAATATTTATTATCATAATCTCATATTTCACATATTTTCAAGTTCAGTACTGAAATACTATCTAACTTGATGCCTCAGCCAAAGTAGATGTGGCAGACATTTTGCTGCTTTTTTATTTGATGTCTTTTTCCCCACTGACATTTATGGACAATATGACTCTGTTAGACAACAAAACAGAAGTATGGATATTTTATCCCTTTAAATTTTACCATTAACTGTTTGAAATTATTCCACTAATATGCAAAGCCTTATATTTAGCAATAATAAAAAAATGTGCTAAGTGTGCACATGCCATACATTTAAATGAGAAGCCAATGACTACAGTGGGAAAAAAATCAGTTTTCATGGGAGTCAACAAAAGCTTCCCACCCATGTCAGCAGAGCCAGAATATTACCTTAGAACCTGGAGCTCTGTCCAGCAGGACCTACTTCAGAATCTGTGACCACTCTTCTGCTTTAATCACATTGCCGCCCAAATTGCCACATTCCTGGCTGAAATCCACAGCTAGCCCTACACTCTATCTTCTAAGCTCCACTGCTAAGAGCTGGTTGGCATTAGAAGGAAATGAAAATCTTTTAAGTGGCTATTGTGCATGTTATTTGAATGCACTGGATGACATTTCAACACCAGGCAATGCCTCCTCTCCACCACAGTCATCAAGAGTGGTTTGGTGGTTTCTTTCCGTCCCATATGGGCACTAAGGTTTCCAACAGCATTGATCCCTCTGCACATTTTTCTATACTTTGTACAAGCCTCTTTGAACCTATTTCTGCAAACAGAGAGGCTTCAATGTGTAACATTTTTTCAGCAGCTTGAAGGACTGAGCCCTTGATGTGATTATTTGATTACATATGAAGTAACTCTCATGATCAATGAGTGATGTCACAGCTATCACTTTGAAGTTAACAACAAAATTTGCATTGGCTTTAATATGAGCAGGATCAAGGCATGGAGCTTCAGACTGACATCCCTTAATTAATTTCCATATTTCTTTTTAAATTCTCACACCTCACTCCACGTTTTTCATGAGACCAGAGAAGAGAGCAAATTCTGGAAACTGATGTTTTCACCAGCAATAGGCTGTCATGCTTAACAAATAGTTCTAGAATATGAGTTTCTGTGGGCATCCTGTCCTTGATCAGCTCCCATGTTTCCCACAGACAGCAGCAGCAGATGCACATAAAGATGAAATAAATTACCCATACCTTGCAAATGGAAATACAATACTCCATCTGCAGACAAAAGGCCTGATTGAAGGAAGTGCTTCAGCACCTTTAGTGACTTCTACAGACATCAGTGGAAAATAGATAGCCTGTATTTCCCTGCTTCTTTGAATTAAACTATAATTTATACTTGCATTGAAAAAAATCTGGGATACATAAAGGCCATATTGGAAGCACAGTCTTTATTTCTCAAGCTAACAGGAAATGAGAGACAGTAATAAGATTTTAACTAGCCTCTCACTTGCACCGAGTATCCAACACTCGCTGAAGAAAACTTCCTTTCAAAATCCTTTCATTCCAAGTCTGCTCAACAGAGAACCAATCTATATGTGTGTGCGTGCGAACAATGTTCATTTGTATTCTTAAGTGAGCTTGTTTTATTTTGCCATTTACTAAATGCTGGCTTAAAAATTCCTAAAGCAACGTGACTCTCACAACAAACACAACTGACAGATCCTAGCTGGGGAACACATGCAAGCACAGGCTGCAATTGTTCTGTGGTTATTTGAGAGACAGTGGTCAGGGAAACAGGGGTCATTAATTTCTCTGTGTATTTTAAACATTTCCAGAGATGTGCTAAAATGCATTAAAAGCACAGCAGCTGACATCTAAGGCCGAAACATTAGAAAAAGCTGTAGAAGGGGATTTCTGTGTAAGAGCGAGAAGGAATAGTTTGGGTTTTGACCTCTGCAGTACAGAAAGCAACGCACTTTTAACTCTTCACATACTGCTTTTCCAAAAGACAGCTGATCAACTCCTGGAGAAGCACATCCCTCAAAAACTTGAGTCAGGGTTTTTGTCTGCAGGTGGCCACAGTGTTTGCCCCACAGGCTTCAGGAAAGAAACAAGGCTTGTCCTCTGTGTGGACATGGCATTGCCACCAGACAGGGAAACACACTTATCAGAGAATCATAGGTTGGTTTGGTTTGGCTTGGCTTGGATAGGACCTTAAAGACCACCTGGTTCCAACTCCCTGCCACGGGCAGGGAGGGCCATCTCCCACTAGACCAGATTGCTCAAAGCCCCGTCCAACCTGGCCTTGAACACTGCCAGGGATGGGGCAGCCACAGCTTCTCTGGCACAACCCTCACAGGGAAGAATTTCTTCCTAATATCTAATCTAAATCTACCCTCTGCTAGTTCAAAGCCATTCCCCCTTGTCCTGTCACTACACGCTCTTGCAAAAAGTTCCTCTCCAGCTCTTTTGTAGGTCCCTTCAGGTACTGGAAGGCTGCAATAAGATCTCTGCCTATTCAGTTTTAACTCCGCCGCTCCACCCGCAGTCTAACACAGAAACAACTCTAGCGGCAAACTCAGAACCCACAGCGAGGGCAAGACCACGGCCGCCTCCAACATCTCTCTGCTCCTGCCGCCAGCAGCCCGGGACAGAGAGTCCCGATCCCGATCCCGTCCCTGCGTAGGCAGGTGCGCGGGCAGGACTCAGAGGGCCGGGTGCTGCTGCGTTATCCTGGCGTGACCTCTCATGGTAGAAGGAAGCAGTGAGTGGCGGCGGCACTGCTCTGACGCTCTCCCCGGTGCCGGTCTGGGCTGTCGCCGCCCAGCAGGTGGCGCCGGTGCCGCACATCACCGCGCGGTGACTTCCTTTGCCACTGTAGCAATGCCCGCCGGGCACCGTGCCCTGCTGTCACGTGTAGCGCCACGCGCCTCGTGGAGGGAGGGGCGAGAAGGGAAGGAAGCCGGCGGATTGGTCGGGATCACGTGTTATGTCCTCCCTCCCCCGTTTGGCGGGCGATACGGTGGCCGCGAAGGTTTCCTAGGCAACCGCGCCGTGCTGCAGCGGAGGAGGCTGTCATGGCCGAGGGGGCTCGGCGTGGCTCAGGTACGCTGCTGGTCCCGGGGGCAGAGCAGCGCTTGTCTCTGAGCCGCTCCGTCCCCTGCCGCTCTGCGGCGCGTCTCCGCAGTTCGCGGAGCCGAGCTGTGTCTTTCGGCTAGGCCTAGCGGTGCTCGGGTAGTGGCTTCTCCCTTCCTCTTCCCTCCCGGCCTCACGTCTCCCGCCTTGCCGGGGAAGGCGCACTCACTCGGCAGCACTCGCTGAGCCCACAGGACAGGGCTGGGGTTGGGACGAGCCGGCCAGTGCCAGGAGTGCTGCCCGGCCTCCGCCGTACGCCTGCTCTGCGGGTGCTTTAAGGGAAGCCGGAGGAGGGGGAGGATCGGGTCATGGCTGGTCCTGACGCTGGGATGATTAAAAGATTATGTGAAATGTGTTAGGCTGTATAAGCTCTCCTTCATCCCTGCGATTTAGTCATATCTTACAAAACCTTCTGCTTTCTGCACTGTGTTATAGCATATACCTCAGTAGGTAACTTCTTTGTTTTATGTACAAAGTCATTTGTGAGCCTCCAGTTCTCAAGGTATGGCTGTAGTGTGTGTTTGCTAATAGTATTGTTAGTCGATAATCTGTTACGGAGATTGGCGGACATACTTCTTGTCCCTTGGAAAAATAAAGTTTCGTATTGTTAGATTTTGTAAAATATGTAATTATAGGGTAGACAGAAGTACAGGTAATGTGAGAAAAACGTTTTTCTCGCAAGGCTGAAATTAAGTATTCTCTGTTTGCCGAAGTAGTTGTCACAGCTAGTAAAGCATCTAGCGTTTA
Source organism: Agapornis roseicollis (assembly GCA_002631895.1). NCBI lineage: Eukaryota > Metazoa > Chordata > Aves > Psittaciformes > Psittacidae > Agapornis > Agapornis roseicollis. Next base: position 59,099 of record NDXB01003335.1, on the reverse strand, counting down.
GCATCTAGTGTTCTTTATAAAAGTATAGAAGGATACGGGATTGTGTCGTGAGAGGTAATAATCTCACCATGTTTTCAGAGAACTGCCAAGTGGGTATAGGGTATCTTATTCAATAAGTATATGTTACAAGGATAGCTTACTGAATTCATAGGCAGTCTGCTACAACTTTTTTTTTTTACCTGCCAAAGGTAAAGTGTCGGGTGGTCTATGGATGAATAAGGAGTGAAAGCAGGAAGCACTTGTCACAGCTCACCTGTCAAAGTCAATTTACTAGGTCAGGAACAGCCCCGTTACTGAGAGGGCTCCATACTGAGAAAAGTTTTGTTTAACGGTAAGAGCATTTCTGCAGGTGTTCAGCCCTTTTATGTTTACATAGCACTTCTCAGCCTGGAAGAGGCTAGGATAGTTTAATGTTATACATCTGCAGTTTTGAAGGTAGCCATATATGTTGAGCAGCTTGATATACAAAAACTTTGTAGAGTTTTGAGTGTGGGGTGTATGTCGTATCTGAGAAGTCAATAGAAATTTTGAGGAATGGGAGGGGGACAAATGCCACTGGCCTTCCATGTCAGGGCAAATCAAACCAAATGTCATCCTCTAATCTTTAAGCACTTTCATGTATTTATTGTTTACTGAGTTCTAGGCACAGTGGGGACAATGAAACAATATTTAAAGTGCCAGATGTCTCCAGTTTTGGAAAAAAAGCATTAAAAGGAATTCAAAAGCCTTAAAATAGATGGGAAATATTACTGCAGCGGATTCTTGTTCATTATCAAAACACATAATTGTGGATAGCTAAGAGAGCTGTCTTGAAATGTAAAGATGTTGAAGAAAATCATATTTTATCCATCCCCCAAATTTTAATTGCTGATGCTGTTATTTTGGAGATCAGTATTTTGATTATAAGGAATTTTAGGTGATCCAGGTATGTTTGCATCAATTGCTTTGTTCAGTAAATAATTTAGATTAGGGGTGGGAGAAATGAAATCTGTCATCACTCTTGAGATTTACTTTTTGCTTGAAGCTGTCTATGAAAACAGGAAAACACTGGGTTGCCTCTAATTTCAGATGCTTATAATTAATTTTATTTTAAATCTTAGGTTTTAAACCCTGATGTTTGGAAAGTAACATCCAGGTGTGCAGATTATGGCTCATCGACTTTCTAAAGAAGAATTAGATGAGCAGTTTGAAGAGTTTCTGAAAGAGGTATGTTTTAGAGGAAGGTCACATCCTTTTTCTTTAAAACAGAGGGGGAAATTGAGTATGAAAGAATATGAAATGGAAGATGAGGCTGTGTTTTTTATCATGTAATTTACATAGCTGTCAGGTTGGGAACTTTGCAAGGTCTTAACTTAATTGCTACACTTAATTCATACTATGCTGTGGTATTTAAATTGAAGAGTTTTGTGATTAAATAAATATTTTTATTCATTAATCATCACTGCTAGGTTGCATTTTCAGAAAGAACCCTTCTTTATTTTTGCTTCCATTCAATTGTGTTATTTAGTAACAGATGCTTCAAATTAGTATAATTGAAAATGAGATTAAAAACTTTTCCTGTATGTAAGCATAAGCTGTGCTTTAAGAATTTCCTTATTTTTCTGTGCAATATCTAATTTCACTAAATTCTATTTAAAAATTATTACTAATTCTAACAAAATTAAGTATGTTGCAGTGATTAGAAATTTTAATTTGATTCCTCTTGTTCCTTGTGGTGCTTGATTTTGAATACAGGCAAGTCGGTGGGTTATAACTTAAGCTAACAATTATCAGATTTGGTCAAATGCACTAACTAGGTTTGTTTTGGGTTGTTTTTTTTTTTTTTTCACTACATACAGACCTTTAATTTCAGAATTTTCTCTGTGGTCTGTTAGACACAGAGTGTGGTAACCCTGAAATATAAATACCACATGCTTAAGGCCTTTGTTAAATTCTATTACTANGTTTTTTTTGGGTTTTTTTTTTTTTTTTTTCACTACATACAGACCTTTAATTTCAGAATTTTCTCTGTGGTCTGTTAGACACAGAGTGTGGTAACCCTGAAATATAAATACCACATGCTTAAGGCCTTTGTTAAATTCTATTACTATATGTAAGTGTAGCTAATGATAGCAGAGAATAATCTTGGGGTCTCTATGATATGTAATGGATTCTATAAAATGGATTGTATAAAATTGCACTTTGTACTGTGTAGCAAAGATCTGTAATAACGAGAGGCTTCTTTTTCAAGAAGATTTTAACTTTCCTGGGTAGGTCTGTAACTCATACAAAATGTAACATCACTGACAAATCCGAAATAGAGAGAATAAAAAACCAAAATGCCATCTGAAAATTAAGATTCACAAATAACTTGGAGGTGAATTTTGTCATTTAATTTGATGATGTAATTGATATGACATTCTTCAATTCATTAAATTATAGTTAGTAAAAATAGAAAATTAGGCTGTGCATTTCTGTCAAAAGTCTTTATTATTGTTATAAAGAGAGTTGCTCAGGGAAAGGGAAAGGAGGCTTATTCCTTGATTTATTTTGTGCATCTGTCAAACTCTGCATATGATTGCTTCTAGTATGTTGTTCCACATTTGGAGTGTTCTTCATGCTCCTCAGCTACAGCCAACATAGTGAATGCTTGAGTTAGAAAAAAATTAAAATAGCTGCATTGAATTATTTTAAGTGGTATTTGGCATGTTCCAGAGACTATAACTTTTAATAACTCATGTCTTAATTGTTTTTTATAATTTCAAACTAAAACTGGTTTAGTATAATGCACTAGTGACAGATGATGCTATTGGTATATACATACTACTGATCCAGTCATTAAAAATATGCACTGTTTTATGTTTGCGAGCTAGATACAGACCCAAATAACAATGACATTATCTACTCTTTGTTAGTTTATATTTCTGCATCTTCTTTCCCTCCCCTTGCTTTTGTTTTTTAATAAAAAGTGTACAGCCCTTTAATGTTAAGATGAGAAACTGTTTGAAATTGTTGTGTAGGTGATGTTTGTGTTGGGAGTGTAACAGCAAGGGGGAATAGGAAAACTGTTTCTTAGTAGTTTGAGGAAGATTTAATATTGTTTAAGCAAATCTTTTAGAGAAGAAATGAAGCAAGGTGTTTTTTTTCTTTTTTCCTTTTAAATAACTCATAGTGAAACTGGCTTTGTTTTTTTGTTGGAGTTTTTTTTTGGGGGGAAGGGGTTGTATTTATGTTTGTGATTAAAATGAATGAAGTTATAAGAAAGACTGCATATACAGTTGGATGGTGCAGGTCTAACATGAGGATTAAACTAAAGTCTTTTGCCATTTGCACTGAAGCTATCAGTGAAGAGAATTTTCTAGGCTTTTGTAAATATACAGAAGGAAACACAAATGAGTGATAACAATTGGTTTATGTAGATAGGTCTTGTAATGATACCTTCTGCCTGGTCAGGCTTATTCCCAGTCCCTTTCCAGAACAGCATATTGTAATCCATGATTCTGTCTTCCTCCTCAATTGTATGTGTACCTGTGGTCCTTCTCCTCCCTACACCAGTATCTTGCTTTAACATGCTTCCTCTGTCAGCACTTTCATTTCCCTTAAGTGTCATTTGTCATTGGTATAGCTCCTAGGATTCAGTGTGGGCCGTAAAGTTCCCTTGGCACATACTGCTCTTTCTAATACACGGTGCTTCAATTAATTACTTTTTTTGATGATGCTTCAAGCAAAGCAAGTTATGAAGAAGCCATTATTTGCTTCTAGTCTTCTAGGGTGGCTTATTCTACTTGATATTAATGGGCGGTTGAGGAGGAAGACTTTCAGAAAGAAAGGCTATACCATCTTTATTAGGAAACCTGTAGAATAGTACCTGGAAGAGTAAAACTACACATTAAACCAGATTTGAAAAACATTTTTCATTTTTATTAGAAGATCAAATATATTAAAAAGTAATTGTGTACTAAAAATATCATTTGGAGTTGTATCAAAAAAACTTCATGAAATAATTAGGACAACTGATCATGAAAGTTTGAGTGATTTAGATCCAATCCTGTGTTACCTGTCTACTTTCTTAAGTTTCTTCATGTGTATAGGAGGTGGTAAGCTGATTATGTGCCATGTAATTGTCACAGTTCTTAAAACTGGCTCCCTTTATTTTTCTTTTTTTTTTTTTTTTTTTTTAAGTTATATTAATTTTTTTTTTTTCTTTTTTTTT
>NDXB01003335.1:42044-54832 GCA_002631895.1 Agapornis roseicollis | reverse complement strand
GTCACAGTTCTTAAAACTGGCTCCCTTTTTTTTTTTTTTTTTTTTTTTTTTTTATTTTTAGTTAAGATTAAGCAACTGACACTTTTTTCTTCTTTTTCTGTGTCTGTGTTCCTGAAAGGCTGACAGACTGTTTTATAGAGGAGGGGAAGGAAGAAATCAGTGCCACTTGCTGGTGCTGAAAAGCTGTTACTGGTCCAAATAAATCAATCAACTTTTTTATTTACTTTTTTCAAAGGAAGAAGAAAGTCTGTAAGTTTCCCTGTTGAGAGAGCTGATGTTGGGAAAAATGCACTAGTATTTTTGTGTCCGAATTTCTTTCCCAGCTGCTGCAACTTTCCTGTCAGTTGACAAGATGGCTGGACCTAGAAAGTTTCCAGAACTTGGGAACAGCGTGTGGGAGTTACAGTTTCTTTAGTTACAAAACTCTAAGGAGTAGGAGGATCATTGAAGTCCTGCTTGCAGAGGAGAGGATACTGTTAGTCATAAAAGAAACAGCAAGTGATAATAGAGCTTGCATCAAGCACCTGTCAGTACTTCTAGCTAACAGGAGGTACTCCAGACTTCAGGGACAGTGACACTCATACTTGTGACTAGTGTGTTATTTCTAGGATGTTTATTGTGAATGTAAAGCTGTTTAGTTCTATGTCACTGAGCCAATGGAAAGAAATTGCAGCATATCCTGTTGTCTGGCAGTTTCATATTAAGATTGTGTTTTATTAAAATGCAAGGCTCAGAGAACTTAAATTTTCTTACTGAGACAGTGTGATGGGCAGTTAGTCTTCTGAAGTGAAATGATAAGCTCTAAAGATGTTACTGGTCAGAGAGATTCACAATAATTTTATTTTCTTATAAATTCTTTTTCTTATATGGTAGTTCTCAATAATTGGCATTTGATTTATGGATGTTCTTATTAGGCCCGTATAAATTGAAACATTAGGCATATAGTAAAGGTAGGTTTTAATGATAATACTTTTGGTGTAATAGGAATCAGGCAGTGGACTGCAAAGGCTTGCTTTAAGAAAACATCTTCATGTTTTACATATTAAGTACCAACAATCCTGTTAGCTTTAGTATTCTGTTAATACTATCAAAATTTCTTATTTGGGACTATTACAAAAGGTTTTGAACTTTCACATGCAATGCATTTCATATGTGAATTCTTTGTTTCTTATGTTTTATGGCTTTTTGTTAATTCTGTTCATTGTGTTCTTTAAGACACTTACAGACAGTTGGGTTCAACAGTTGTGGCTAAAGTTTAGATTAAAAGTCTGCCCCTTCCCTTAACCCCATGTTTACTGAGTTTAAGCACAAGAAAAAAATAAAGAAAGAAGCATGTAAGGTTGCAGTCCATTAGCTTAATGAATATATTTCTTTGTTCAGTGCCTGGGTCGCTAATTGTGGCTCTGGGCCTGCTGTGAGGAAAAGAGCAGAGATTAGTTAAAAAAAAAAAAAAACAAACCTGCATCACTTCAAGAAAAGTGCTGTTGTCTTATGAAGAGTGTGGGGGTCATTTCCTTCCTGCTAACTCTTCAGTAGCTTAAGTTCCTAGAATGTTCATACTCATAGACTTTTGCTTTGTTGATTTAAGCCATCAGTTAAAATTAGCGTGGATGACTAACACATATGAAAGTTTGTTACATAGTTGGGTAGGAATGGCTCTGGCAATTCTGTTAATTTCCATGAACACAAAGTATAAAATCCATTTTTGAAATATGATTTACTGGGAGCTAGAATGTTGCTTGTGAAGGCTTATTTTTAGGATATTAATAACATTGTTCATGTACGAAGCAAGGCCAACGCAAAACTGTTTTTGCTCTACTGAATTATCTTTAGGGACATAGGATTTTGATTCTTGTATGAGGTAATTAAATGAAAAAGTGTAGATTATGCTGTTCATTTGAATGTATACTCTACTAAGCAGTTAAGTTTTAACATACCCAAATACTGGCAACAGGGTTATTATCATATGAAGTATTATGCCACATGAAAATAGTTTTCTTACTCAACTTTGTCATGCATATGCAGAAAAGGCAGACAGTGGTGAGTAAAGAGAAGCATATGAACTCAAAGTCCAGAACTGAGTGGCTGAAAGACAGTCAATGTGAAAATGTGAAAGCTGTCTTTAATCTGGTATGCATTTGACTCAGTCTCTTTCAGATGATTCACTTGGAAATTCAAAGAAAAAATCCAGCATTCTTGAGACATTGGGACAGCCCAGGAAAAAAGAAACAAAGAAAAAGGATTCTGTGCTGTGGTGGCTGTCTGAAGAAGATTCGAACAATGGTGGTAAATAATGCAGTTTTGCAACATTTTGGCCACAGGGCGTCAGGCTAGTTCTTTCTCATGCTTCATATAGGCCTGGCTTCAGATTAATTTGGTGCCACTCAAGTGCTGTAGAACGTTATACAGTGTCCTAAATGTGAGTTTGTAAAGCATAAAATTCAAATTGTTTGTTGCTTTTTTTTTTTTAAAGGGATTTTATTCAAGCTGTAAGTAAGTTTTCTGCTGTATTTTTCTGTAGCTTCCAAGTTACTAAAACTTATAAAGTGTAAACACATTATAAATAATAAGATAATTAAAAAATATAACATGAATTCTGTAGAAACACTTGTAGGTGTGTTTTGTAACCAGCCTGTTCTTTATACTGACTTTTATAGATTTCTGTTTTCAGTAGAGTAGAGGAAAAAACCAATTTGTATAAACTTATGCTATTTGCAACATTTATAATAAGCTGGGGAAGCAAAGAAAAAAACTTTCAACAGCATCTGATTCAGAGATGTATGTCTGTCAGTATTCTCAACATTTCCATTGCCAAGAACCATGGCTTAAGGGGAAAAGGGCAGTGATGACATGATTGCTAGTTCAATATTGACTTGGTCACATAGTTCTGGAAGAAAATATATTATTGTTTGCAAGCTTTGCATGTCTTAAGTTTTCGATTTCCTCATTGTTTTCTTTCTGGATAATAAAGCTTATGAGTAGTTAGTTTCCACAGGGTAACAGTCTCTTGTTCTTGTAGTAATGGGTGGCTTCTTATTTTCCTGATTTGTATAACTTACAACTGGAGCTTAACAAAAAGTTCCAGAAATCAGTTTTTCATATGACAGAGTTAAGATACAGATATTAAACGTAGCTGTGTCCTGTCAGTGTTGTCCTATTAGGAGTGAAATCCTAGCAGTTGTGCCATTGTCTGGACTGCTTATCTGTTCCTGGCCTTTTAAAATGTTGCTGGAAAACTCAGATATGAGAGAGTTTCTATCAGGTAGTTATGAGACTTTACAATTTCCTTACAGCTTTTCCAAAAATGAAAAGACAGGGTGTTCCTGCTGGGCAGAGTGTGAGAATTAAGCAGTTAGCATGACCTCATTTTTCTACATACTATCAAAGAAAATTTTCAGGTGACTTTAAAGTTCATCATTCTTCCATGTTTTTTTCTGAGTTGCCTGAGGCAACCCATAAAGCACTTTGTTGCTTCTTATGCTACTCAAACCAAAACGTGCTGGGATAGGTACTTAAAAGGCAGGGTGATTGCATTTTAGAGAACAGTGCTTGAATGAGTTAAGTACAATGCAAAGCAGAATCAGAAGAAATAATATGATCGTATCGAGTTGTTCCCATCAAACCAATTCCACCACTTTTATTTTTTAAATTAAGGATAACTTATTAGCTGTGTAGTTTAACCAGAGATAAAGAACTGAAGCATGCTTGATGCACAGTTTGTTGACATATAAAATAGAGTTCTGGTAAACTTTTTAGGGGGTCTCTTAAAAAATGCTTCTCCCTTAACAGGAAAGCATTCAGCTGGGTTTTGCAGTGTTGAATTTATTTACTTGAAAAAGAAGGTGTTCATATACGTGCTCTTGATGAAGAGCTGGATGAGTTGAAAGTAATCTATGAATCAAAGATCTAACATATCTTGGCAGTTGTATATAATGAAACTAAGAATACCAGAATATGGGGCAAATATTCTAGGTCTATGCACTCAATTCTTCCCCAAGCACCATTTTGCCAGCCAGATTATTAGTTTTAGTTCATGTACACCTGCCATCACTTTGCATAGAATTCTGTGCTTGAGGACACATACAGTAAGCCATATTCCACCTAGTACTTTAATATTACCAAGCAGAGAGCCCTTTAAGTTTTATTAGAGGGTTTTCCAGGCTCTATCTTGATGAGAAGAAAATAGCTCTGGGGCATGAAGCAGCAGAATTCTGGTTGTATCATCCTGTTAGGAAAGGACTATATTCTCCACACTGGACACTCGCTAATGGTAGCAGTTGTGTTAAGATAAACTGTGATATATTAGGAAGTGTGTGGCACAGAAGCAGTCTGTAATATGATGAATGCCATCCTGCTAACTAATGTCTAGTTGTAGGGCAATTAAGTTAGAGTGAGAAGAGAGCCTTTTGCTGAGGCTGCCTTTAGTATGAACTTGAGTGTTCCTCTGCAGCTGTGATAGTAGATAACTTTTACATAGCTGTAACTGAGGATGATGAATCCCATGTGTAAAGGAGAATTTATACATGTGTACACACTGCAAACTATGCTACTATTTCAGGTCATGTGGGTAGACTTGAAGTGGTTTAAAATGACAGGTCAGGTGGCTGGAAGGAATTCAGTGTGGATAGGCTTCTAGAACTGTTCTTTATTTCCTCTGTGTGTCTTTGTGCTTCAAAGTACTTCATTGAATACAGTTTTGCCAGATCTAATATTCTTCAGCAGGTGTATGTTGTGTAGTGTGTTGCTCAGATGTATTAATAATGGATGAAGGCACGACAGCATTGTAATATAAGCTTCAGCATGGGATGACAGAGAAGATGATGCTTGAGAATTGTAGAATTTTGTAAGGTTATTAATTGTGCTCTAAATAGCAAAATCATTGTCCTGTGGGAAAAAATAATATTACTGTGATGATAGCAAATATGGCAATAAGCTGAATTTCATTTCTGTAAGGTGTAATGTTGACATGCTTTGATATTTCGTGGAGATCCTTGTATATTCTTCTAGACTTGAACCTTCATATTGGTTACAGATAGGACTTTATTGCTGTCATCTAGTAGAATAATTATGCTTAAAATGTATTGTTATCTGGAATCAAACTTACATAATTGCATGAATCTTACCTCCACCCACAGTGCAACACTGCGTTACAAATACATTCTCCATATGTATGAGTTGATGTGTTTGGGTGGCATTGTGTAGAGATGCTGTTATATTAGGAAAGTCTGGCTAATCATCTTGAGTAAGGCACCAAGCTGATAAGTTGTTTCCAGCTTGAGGTTTTCATTTTGAGTTAGTTTTGGTATCTATATCGTGTTGTGTCTTCTTGAAAGACACAGAGAGAGATGACTAGAAGACTAAATATATGCTCTACATTTATGTCTTGTCTGATTGGTTTTTTTTCGCAAGGCATCTTTTTAAAAAAGTGGCAGGAAATAGCTAGGGATTTGGACTAATAGCCTGTTTTCACTTTTTGTAGATTAACTGTAAACAATGTAGGCTATTTCTGTTCATTTGGCTGAGAAATATGGAGTACATTTTAACATACCTTTCCTTGTTATTCCAGGCACGTTTGAACTCTTTGTTCTTCGGGTTTAAACTGAAATGTGCAAATTATGATTCAAGATGTAATCTTCCATATTTGACAGGTTAAAGACCTGCCTATGACTAATGTCCTTTCTACTTGTTTTTGTTGTTTAAATGATGAAAAAGAAATTGGATAATAAGAATTCCTGTCTTGTCTTGCTTGCCTGCCTGCATGTTCTTGCTGTTTGTCTCATTTTTCAAAGATTCTCAAACAAGATTTGTTAAACTGAGAAAAGAGAAGAAACTGATGGAGAGCCATGCTGACATAGTGGAAAACAGTGAGCAAAAGAGTCCCCATTCAGATTCCCAGTCTGGTATTTGATTAAATATGTTTTACTATATTTATTCATTATCAGCCTTATAGAGTGCATCTAGTGCATTTCAGTCCCCATTCAGATTCCCAGTCTGGTATTTGATTAAATATGTTTTACTATATTTATTCATTATCAGCCTTATATAGTGCATCTAGTGCATTTCAGTCCCCATTCAGATTCCCAGTCTGGTATTTGATTAAATATGTTTTACTATATTTATTCATTATCAGCCTTATATAGTGCATCTAGTGCATTTCCTCTAGAAAATCCTTTGCAAATCATCCATTTGGCCATAGTGTTGTCACTGAAAGCAAGCTGCCACTTACTTCATTTGTCACTTCCAGAAGAAGCTAACAAATGTGTGAACCTTTGCTCAGTTGTCATTACATCGTACATCACTTCCTACAGTGATGTAGTAGGACAGACAGTAATGAATGTAAGCTGGGGGTGGAGGAAGGGATAACTTTGAAAATCTAAACAAAAATCAGTATGTTTAATAAAAAGAAAATCTCTTACACTTTCTGTATTTCATACTCAAGAAACATTCATATTCACTGTTCTACTTGTTTAATTTCAAAGATGGCAGTCAAATAAGTATTCTACTTATTTATGTATTTATTTATTTCCTCTCTGCTGACAAGAAGGCTGTTCTATGCATGCTGCCACTGGAATGGAAACAGTACAGTTGGTGTAATAATGACAAAGTTGTTTGATCTGGAGGATTGTTTTAGTCAACATAACTTCAGATTCAACCTTTTATGTGTAGCCACTTTTTGTGCTATCTGAAGAGAAACTCCAAATAAAGTTGATACTTCAAATACTTTTGTGAGAATTACAATAGCAATTAACGTGTATGTACTAGTTCAAACATGGTTTTGGTGTTAAATTGAAGCAGATCAATACTATTTTGGAGAGCTATGACAAAGAAATACTTGGCAGTTGGTCTTTAGTTCATGTTGGTGATCACCTACACAGCCTATAGAATGTTCCCCTGTATTAGCTTTCTAGAGCATGTATGCTGTCCTGTTTTCATAAGCCTCATTTGCATAGAATAGCTACAGAGCATCTCAGTCTGGGAGATAAACACTAGCACCGAATCTGTTTCTTGAATTAGGCTTAATATTTGAAATATGAGCAATAGGAGGACTTTGGTGGTTATTTTAAATTACTGTTTTAAAAGGCATCAGGTGCTTGCATTACTTACAACAGGAGGCAAGCTGTCAGCACTTCTAGTTTCCCTGTAAGTCAGGGAGAATAAATCTAGAGAAAGATGCCTCACTAGTGTGCTTGGACACTATTGGAGGGAGTAATGGACCTATGCATTGTATCAGAATGGATTTCATACTGTTTCTCTCTTTGCACTATCAGTTCCTCACTGGCTTTCTTTAGTCATCTTGGATGTTTCTGAGTTGTGTTACCTTCTGGTCACGTGTCCCAGTAGTCCTGATTCTAGATAGAAGTGTTTGGCCTCATGTCCTAGACTACTCTTGCTCTCCCTTGTGTCAAGGTAAATTCAGAAGACATGTAACTGAGAATTTTCTCTGACATAGGCAATTCAAAAGCCTCCTTCGCCCTCAAAATTTGAACAAGGAAAGGCTAATACAGTGCTAGCGTAGGGCATATGAAGTGTGTAGTGTGACTCTCATCTAAGTATCATGAGAGAGCACAGCTTTCAGCATTTCTAAAACTTAATTTTACTGATGTGAATGGAAGCTTGGTTGTATTTGCTGCTAAGCAAGTCCTCACAAGGCTTTGAGCAAACAATATGCAGTTCTTGTACCTGACAGTGATAAAGACAGTAGTAATGCACATTTATCTTTGAGCTGATTTAGATGCTTTCTTTCGAAACTTGTAGTGTAAAGCTTCTTCTATTCTTTAAGTAGTTTTACTAGTTTTCTTTTTCTTCAGGTAATATATTGAGCTCCTGGAACAGTGTATTTGAATGCAAGGTATACATGGAGCAGGAAGGGATTTGTCTTTTTTTAAATTAAAAAGAAAAACAAGAAAGTTTTATTCTCAGAAGTTATAAGTATTAACTCATATTATTATTTATAGCTTGGAAATTATTAATAATTAAATCTACAAGAAACTGAACTGACGTAATTTTTTTTACAGAAGTGTCAATTTGAATTCTCACATCTTTTTTTTTTTTTCCCTCTCTATTTCCTATCCATTGCATATAAAAAATTATAAATGTTTGTGTACACCTAAAAGTAGTTCCCCCTAAACCTTCTTCCAGTGCATCTCGCAGCAAGGCTTTGTCTAAATTCAAAATTCTGGAAAAATTTCATAAGGAAAAGAAAGATTCGTACTTAAACAGAGAAGAAGGAAGCCTCACTTCTAACAGTCCAGACTGTTTGGAGGGTAACGAATTTACTGTATTTTATGTGATACTGAAAAGGTAAAATGGTTCAATTCTGACAGTCCTGGTCAGATTAAGTAGGAAAGAAGTTACTTTTTAAATAGATGTTTGTTATTGTCTGTAGGTTTTGAGTCCTTCGTATTTATGTTTTTAAACTTTCCCCTGCAAGTGTGGTGGTTGGAAATATTTTCCTACTTGAAACTCAGGTTCTTATTTTAGTAAATTTAAAGTGGCATTAAATTTAAAGACTTTTTAAAACAATGCTGTGTATCATTATCCTCACAAAATATTGCATGTGAAGGTATGGGTAGTGACATCTTCAGAGTTGAAGACAACTGTTGCTTCAGCAAGCTCTTATAAAAAGTAACAAATACACCTCCAAAAAAATCACTCTTGGAAGCCCCACAGAAACCAGTAGGACTGTTCAAACAACCAAAAAACACAGTGTACAGAGACTTTGAAATTTATCAAAGTTGATATTTTTTTTCTGCGTTTGATAGGTTTCTCAGAGTTCAGATTGTGTAGGGTTAGTAAAAAGACTTTTCTTGCCTTTGCTAGCAATGGTAGTATCCAATCCCTGTAATTCAGGGGAGTGTCTGAGAATTGAATGTAGCTGAATGGCAAAATTCAAGCTGCAAAACTATTTGATTTTCAGATTATTATGGGAGGTGAAAAAGCCCTGGTCTGGTTTGATCTGGCAAAATTAAAATTCTGAAAGTATATTAAATAGCTTAGATAAATCCCATGAAGCCTTCAAGGTCTGGGTAAGTCTGTTCAGAAAGTTCATTGAGATAATTTAAATAAAACAGCTCAGGAAAATGGTTTTCTCTAAAATTTTGTTCTCTTAAATATTATAACCTTTTACTGACGTATATGCCCCTCTTCTTTCTGGTAAATCTTACAGGAGGGCAGTGTCAGGTTATCTTTGATTCTGCTAATATATTCTCATTGAAAAAATAGAGTGCTGGAGGTCTGGTGAGATTATGGTTAATTTAGAACTCTGCAAAAATACTTGTGACCCAGCTGCAAACAGACTCCAGTTTGCTGTATTGATAACTAGAATAGAGTGCCATCTGGATAAATTTGAATTACTGTCTTTAGTTACTGGAGAAATGGATTTCTCGTACTTTTTCACTTCTGCTTGGCACTTTGAGCTTTCTGTTTTATACTTTTGAGTGTAGTAGCAAATTTACTTAGGTATTAACTTAGTGTACATGTAGAACTTCACCTTTAGTTAGTGTCTCTGGCATTTTTTTGTTGTATGCAAGGCAAGTCAGAGCTCTGTATCAAGGGCAGAGCTGAAGTCAGATACAGGAATATAGAAGTAATTTCCAAGATGTATAATCATGTGCATTTAGCCTCCCAATAAAAGCTGCAAGAGGACTTTGCAATTGAAATCAAGGCAAAAAAAATACTTCTTAACAGGGGGGCTTGTATAATCAGAATGCACATGCTAAGGGCTGCCCTGTAGGGAAGGAACAAGGTGTTCAGACTCTTACTTTCCTTACTGTGCATACATCTTCAGTACTGAAGGGAGAGAATTCTCTATTATTGTGATAAAGGTAACTATTGCATTTCTTAAAAGTGACTTGCTTCTGCCTGTAGAGAGGACAAAAGTAACAGAAGTAAGAGCCTAGAGTTGAAGCACTCGATCAGCATGTGGAAGACTCGTTTAGTGTTCTTCAACTGAAGAGTTCTTGATGTACCCATCTCCTGTAGTCTCCTGACAGCAAGAAATGAGCTGTTGTTAATGTCTTCACCCCTCCTAGTGTGTGTGTGGCACAAGGACACAGCTATACTCTAAAAATCATTTGGCCAGACAGAACTAAAAGAAATTCTGAGTTTATTTTACCAACTGGAGATTCATGTTGGATAAGACAGACATGGTTTCTGTTCCCTCCTGTGAGAGCTGTTAAATCATTTCATATGTCATTGGATAAAATGCATAAGCAGCTTTTCTTTTAGCCCTTTTCTAAGAGAACCTTTCAAGAATGTTAGTATAATTGTGTGTGTTTTAGGGGCAGGCAGAAGGGACTTTGTGCTGCTTTTTAACTAGTAATGTACAATATTTGGCTTTTAGTTTTCCAAAAGGAAGTAGATAAGGCAGCATTCTGTCTGAGAGCAGAATTCACACTTGAAGCTGGTAGGGTGGTTCTGAACTTTCACAATGCTGAAATTACATTAAGGAGAGCAACTGCATGTTGTAGTTGCATAAATACGCAGAATGGGTGTTTGTCAGTGACCTTAAGTAACTTCAGTTACTATTTTTTTTCTTAAAGCATTTAATCTGCAACAAATGAAATGTAGCTGCTAAGCTATGATTTTCAAAAATCTGTGGTGCTTTCTCTGTGATAGTAGATCAAGCAAAATGAGCAGGCTTTAAACAAACAAATATTAATTTCTCTATAGGTTTTCTTTATAGGATTCCCTTCCATGAGTAATGTTACAGTAAGTCAGTTTTTACAGTTGCTGTATTTGTCCCATGATGAACATTAGGGTTGTGTGCAAATACAAAGGATAGGAAGATATATATAATAGCCTAATTAACTCTAATTAAACAAGAATTACAATATCACAGTAGAAATGGAAATTGGATGAAGGTGATTTATGAGACTGTATCTTTGCAGTTGCAACATAAGATTAAAATTGGTGGTTCTGAAGATGACTGAAAGACCAAAGTGTTGTAAAAATAGCTTTTAGATATGAATCAAGAATACTGCAACTTTTTTTATTCTAGGAATGCTTGGAGCCAGTCGAAGCTTTGTAAAGATACAGAACACTTCACAGACTAAGGGAGAGAGTTATGAGAATACGCATGTGGAAAAGATGACGCTTGAGAAAAGTAATGGGGTTGCTGTCTCCTTAAGCAGAGTCAGCCTGGAGACAAATGGTGAGAACTGAGAGCACAACTATTTCATGTATTTAGATAGATATAAATAAGTTACTATTGCAAGCAGTTCACCATTCACTGCAAGTTTGGATTCGTCATTTCTGCCAGCTGCATCTCATAAACTGAAGGCTCCTAGTACTAGTTTTTGATAATTTGATACTGTTAATATTTTATGAGCCTGCCTATAGTTGTTGTTAACTATATGACTATTCTATGTGAACATAAGCACAGATGCCGTTATTTTATTCTTTGTTTTGAAATTTAGATTCAGTTTTAGCTTCAGAGCCTAATCAAAGTATCGTGGGAGCTGGATTGGATACCTTGGAAGAACAAGAAGAAAAAGAGATGTTCTTTGCCAAACTTGAACAAGAAGCCTCCTCTACTATTGATTATTCAAGATTAAATAAAGAGCTGGATTCCAATGATTCTGTCATACTAACACCTTTTTTACGGTAATTTAGAGGGAAGAAAAATTGTGCACTGTAGTAGTGGGCATATGTGATGGGTATGGCCACTGAGATTTTGTGAGACAACATCCTGTATGATTTCAGTCAGGTTTTTATTTGTTATGGTCTAGGGTTTTTGAGGGTTTTTTGTTTGTTTGTTTTAAGACAAGAACAGACATGAGCTTAGTAAATAAAAGGAGTAAGGTGGGAGCATGACTTGGTGATGAGTAGTCATAGCTGCATTCTTTGCATGACTTAATAGAAACAAGTCGATTTAACTTCTTGATTGTAAGGTATAACTAAATGAAGAGTTAACAATTGGTAATAACAAGGAAATAGACCAGCAAAGATTGTGTCCTCTTGGACATGATGTTACAAATTAATCTAGAGGAAGGATACAAAATCTTCATAGACTAGGGCAATCCATTTTTAACGAGTTATGTGAAAATAATTTCAAACATAAGTGAGAGAAATAGATCAAGGGGCAATTCAGGCTGCTGTTGCTAAAAAATACTGAGTAGAGAGCTAACTTCCAATGTGAAAAGCGTTTAAGGGTTAGAAATCTGGAGAGATTTAAGTAAGGACAAAACTTTAGCTTTACAGGAAAAGGGTGAAGAAAGATTTATATATTTTTTTTTATATATATAATGCAAAGTGAGAAGGTCAGAACAGGAAGCAGACCTGATGATAAAAGTTTCTTTAAGAAACTAATGTAGATGTTGGAGAGAAGGCAGAAAGGGAATGGTTCTAGGAGTTAGATTAAGAATTTTAACTGTGCACAGTGTAAAAACTTAAATATTGAATAATTGCAGATGTTCATCCACCTTTCTTACCTCTGGCTTGATATGATGGACAAATTTGAGGTTTTATTTTTATTGCTAATTGTAAGAAGTAGCAAAGTTTGGAGTTTGAAAAAAGCTGTATTTATTTGGTGTCCAAGAAGAATAAAAGTTTTCATTTCATTTCTCAGAAATGAAAAAACTGAAAAAGAAGAGGAAGCTGCACATGAAGAGAAATCTGGTACTGCCATCTTTCTCAATTGTTCATTTGAAAATTCTTGCCTTTGGGGGCTTTATTTTGTTTGGGTTTCTTTTTGTGTTTCTTTTTGTGTTTGGTTTGGGTTTGGTTTTTTGGTTTGTTTTTTTTTTTTTGTTGGTTTTGGTTTTTTGTTTTTTTGGTTTTTTTTATTG